>JACEEZ010003109.1:0-21404 GCA_016584305.1 Chionoecetes opilio
TTCTTAAATTTCCATCAATGGCCCGTTATCATTCCTTAGTTTTTTGGGGACAAATTTTTAGTTGTATGATAGTTTTGGTACCAAGTTAGATGAATCATTACTGCTGCCAGTTTTGGTCATAGTGGCTCTACATGGATTGTCACAGAAAAATATATATTCACTCACGATGAACTTCACATAATGTCTATGAATTTGTTTCCATCCAGAGCAGTATGAATGTGAACCTACTCATAATTTGCAAAAACTACACATTTTCCACTAAACAAAATTGGCATGTGCATTGCATTATTTACTCAATCTATTATAATCCTCAGTATCAATTTAGCTTCATAAATAGTGCACTTCTTATTCAGCTTTTTTGTTCACATAATATTATACTGTCTGTATATGTATAGTCTTATTGTTTATTCCATTGCTTCAATATGATAAATTACACTGCAATTAAAGCTGAAAATGCCTTTTGTGGTTCTACAATGTAATGCGGAATGAAAAGCATTTGCTAGTCCATATTTTTGCCTAGGTAGATAACTTTTACATCTTACTCTGTAAATTTGCATATCGCAAAATCATCACTTCATAGTGGTTATTAGTTCTTTTTTTTCTCAATTGATATATGCTTACATTATTTGCTATCGTGCTGAGGTTTCATTAAATGATAATTCATATAACCTCAGTGATGCTTCACCATTGATAAATATATCATCTATCCCATGGCCATCCTACAAGTCATTTATTATTTTGCTTGATCTTAGTCCACATGTAAATACAGCTGCATAGAATAATGAAAAATATTGTATTTTTAAGCTTATGTGATATATTTATGTTGTACTACATTTTGAAGTATAAAAGTTTTGTAATAAATAATAAACAATCACATGAAGAGTATCGCTAACATTCCTAAATCTAAATGCAAGACAGTTTCATATAATATGTATAAGTCATCAAAAAGTTGTCTAAAAATAGATTAGTTACATATATCTCTGGAACACTGTTCCAGATTCTATTTTTCACCTTACCACTCAAAAATCTTTTAGGAGAGGAATGTCAAGACACCTATCAAACTTATTAGTCAGCCCGTGGTTCTTTTTACTATTTGATTTTTTGGGAGACTGGCAATAAAATAAGCGGTGTATACATATATTTTTTTAATGCAGGGCTTCCTTTATATTGATATTTTTTAAACATGCATATATATAGATAGTAGATACGTGCACACTCATTACAACAAACAATATATGAAAATATACAGTCTATTTTATATATAATCTCACATCAGTAAAAGAAGGGCTGGCTAGATTATTTACTATCCGTGTTATTAAGATACAAAAAATACAAAGTACTGTAAAGGTAAGACACAAAAGAAATTAAATACAGCTGTGATATATAAATGCATATGAGTAAATGGGCTACAAGAGACTGTACCAGATACTTCTAAGTATAGGTGCCTTGCACGTGACGTCACAGCCCTTGTTGTGGCTGCGACAGGCGCGGGAGATGCGAGCGTGGAGGACCAACAAACTCTACTTCCCGCCCGTGTTTGCCAGCTTATGGTAATTTTCCCCTACCAAATATATGTTTATCAGTATAAAAGATATAATGTTATCTTCGGAAATGTTTGTTCTATAATATTATCAAATAAAAAACCGTAAAACACACTAAAGAAATGCCATTATGAGACTCTCAAGAAATATGCATGAACTTAATATTCACTTAAAGTAATCGTCCAGACCATTTCATCATTCCTGATTTGATGTAGTTAGAGTATAGCCATTATCGAGTGTATCAACAATATGTTGTCACTTCTTGCAACCAGTCAGCCGTTTTTGAATAATCCGCAATCAAAATCTGTAAATTCCCCGAGCTTCGAAAACGCTCATGGCAACTGGCAGACGATGCGCCACGGCTCGGTGACGTAGCAAAAGGGAGGCTCCTCTTCCAGCGCTGCTGTGTGCGTGTGTAGTAGTGTGTGTGTGTGTGTGTGTAGTAGTGTTTGTGTGTGTGTGTGTGTGTGTGTAGTAGTGTTTGTGTGTGTGTGTGTGTGTGTGTGTGTGCGTAGTAGTTTTTGTGTGTGTGTGTGCGTAGTAGTGTTTGTGTGTGTGTGTGTGTGCGTAGTAGTGTGTGTGTGTGTGTGTGTAGTAGTAGTGTTTGTGTGTGTGTAGTAGTGTTTGTGTGTGTGTGTAGTACTGTTTCCCAGCAAACTCAAAGACGGAGGGCCTCCGGAGGCCCTCCGTATGTCTTACCGGCGGCCCGACGGAAGTGTACGACGTAGGGCCGCTGGGGATTTGTTCAGAGGCTCACCGGCGGGCCGCTCCCAGCGGCCCGCCGTAGGGCATATGACCATTTGCCGCTGTTATATTAACTGATTGAGGAATATTTATGGCTATACTTTCTAAGTATATTGCAGATATAGTAATGTTTTAAGGAGTGCTGCACAACTCATTAGCCGATTAA
This sequence comes from Chionoecetes opilio, assembly GCA_016584305.1. NCBI lineage: Eukaryota > Metazoa > Arthropoda > Malacostraca > Decapoda > Majidae > Chionoecetes > Chionoecetes opilio. The sequence continues at coordinate 2,452 of JACEEZ010003109.1, forward strand.
TAGACTAATGGGCTGTTCAACACTTATTAAAACATTACTATATCTGCAATATACTTAGAAAGTATAACCATAAATAGTCCTATGTCGTTATCCAGTAATACGATGAAAAGGAGATCATAATTGCTACGGACATTGTTTATTTCATAAGTACGAAAACATTTTCGTTATTGGGTTTACATGCTGGTGTACGTAGAACACTGAACAGCTATGTAGAAGGATATAGGTTGCGGCGAACCACATAACAAACGTCCACCCACTTGTGCGTTTTCCCAACTAACTGATTTCACTCACTGACATAAACACTGCCGAGGAATTCCTAAGAAAACGTGTCGTACTGCAATTATTTATATTATTCAGTCTATTTCGATATAATGAAGGAGCGAAAACATGTTATAAACTAAGTTCTCATTATGTTATCATGTTACCATTATGTTTATCGACTGGTTAAAGGTGACAATTTAGGCCTTTTGTGGGTTTTTAACCCTTTGTAATGGCTATCGTACGTCTGGCAGTTTAGTGTATTGATAGCTGGGAAATTATTTCAAATAAAATTCTATACTAAATCATTACATTATCCATGTTAATTCTCCATCATCTACATATTCCTTATTAGGTGTACCGTTGAGTATTGATATGTGTTGATAATATGTTGGAAGTTATCGAAGTAAGGGAAAATATGACCTTGTGTTATCCTGTAATCTTTGCCGCGGTTATAATCAAATGTTATTTTTATATTATACTAGCTACACACATAGACTAACTGATAACCTTTTTCCATGTAAACTCCTTCCTATGTACGTATCTCATCTTTATTTCTATGTATCTCTGGGTGTTCCTGATTAAGCTGGAAATATTTGAAATACACTGAAATATGATAATTTCTATAAACTATTATAAAAACTTTTATAACAATTTTTAATAGCTTGAACAGGCCTAATAATAGTGATGGTACCGATATTGAGATACTATGTATATTACTGAGTTAATATATATAATATGAAATGAATATTTCCCACTTACAAATACCTACCAGCGGGCCTCCGGAGGATTGACGTCCAGTTGCCGCTGCTTGTCACTACTGATGTAATACTACAATAAGATAATCATATAACTGTTGTTTCAAAATGTTTACACATAGAAATATTCAATTCTTGAAATTCTGTACATTAATTTTCAACATAGTAAATTATCCCGTCTGAAAATACACCAGCGGGCCTTCGGAGGGCTGACGGAGGTAAATTTTCCGCCGGCGGCCGCCGTTCGCCGCTCTACAGCCTACGTCGGCCCGCCGGTGATGGTTAGCTGGGTTGTGTGTGTGTAGTAGTGTTTGTGTGTGTGTGTAGTAGTGTTTGTGTGTGTGTAGTAGTGTTTTGTGTTGTGTGTGTAGTAGTGTTTTGTGTGTGTGTGTAGTAGTGTTTGTGTGTGTGTGTAGTAGTGTTTGTGTGTGTGTGTGTGTGTGTGTAGTAGTGTTTGTGTGTGTGTGTGTGTGTAGTAGTGTTTGTGTGTGTGTGTGTAGTAGTGTTTGTGTGTGTGTGTGTAGTAGTGTTTATGTGTGTGTAGTAGTGTTTGTGTGTGTGTAAAAGTGTTTGTGTGTGTGTGTAGAAGTGTTTGTGTGTGTAGTAGTGTTGAACCTCAGCAGGCTCCGCTAACACCTGTTCATCCACCTCGTACTCTGGCTCAAACATATAGGGTTGGGCTCCCATCACAATCTGGTTCGTTTTCCTCATATACGCGAGCAGCGTCATTTAGTTCGGTCTCAGATTAAGCATCGTACTCTAGATCTATCACAGCGACAGATTCACTGTCTGATACCGAAGTACAATCGCTCATCATAACATTTGCCGACAGGTCTCACAGAGGCAGACGAGTGTTGTTTACATTGGAGCGTCCCTTTTCTGACGTCATAAATAACATGCGTAGCCCTTTTGGGAGGGAAGAAAAAAAAATTCGCGCTTTTTACAAAAGTCGTTTTTTTTACGGAAATAAGGCTTGGAAATCAATTATTTTTGGTGGATTAGGTTTTTTTGAATGTTGTATTCAACATAATTAGGCCTAAAAAAATTTGGTCTGGACGATTATTTTAAAGACTTAAGGGAAATTGTTTATATAGAAGATTTCATTTTATACCATAATGCCGTTGTTGAGAAATACTAATTAAATACATATTTAATTTCTTAAAATTGTGTTATGAATACCCTATAAGGATGATAATAGTAGGGTGGGGTGGGGTCACACCGAACGGGGGGGATCACCGTACGAAGGCTACAACGCGAAAATTAATTCAAATTTCGCGCCCCCATGCCACCACGGATGCAGCGCCACCCTCAGTGACTACATGCGAGCAACAGGTAGCGTCAGCGTCCCCTCCGTGTTTACCAGGTAAAAAAATTTTATTTTTCGTATGTTCCTTGTTACTTTTCGCCGTTCTTATATAGTGTCTCATGTCGGCTGTGATGGGTGATTCTTTGAGGTAATTGCAATACGAGTATAACCGTATTGACATTTTATTGAGTAAAAAAAGTAGTGCATGCTTTCGAACAGGCCGCAGTGGCATTATTACAAAAAAATTGGTGGCGCGGGGGATCAACGTATGGTGAAGTGCGGGGGATCACGTACAGTGAAATTTTGAAAAAGCTATATCTTTTGAAATACCTACACAACATAACAAACCAGTGATTGACTATGTATATTCGCATGATATTAAATGGTGGTGGTGAACTAGTGCTTTTTAAATTAAATGGAACAGTGTTTTTTTTGTGGCATAAAGTTGAAGGTGATTGGTATTAAATTATGATGCTATATCAGTGTTATTATGCTATAAGCACATGAACTAACTATTATATAGTGATTTATTTTATTAGAATGATTCTAGAATTAATTTTTTATGTTAAAAAAACCATTTAACACTGCATATTTTCGGGGCATGACGTTCGGTGACCCCCCGCATCACTACGATTTTGGAATCTATTATTTTTAAATACTTAAAAAAAACATAAGAAAAAAAGTGACTGACTATGCATATTAGCATGATATTAAATGGTGGTGGTGAACTAGTGCATTTAAATTAATGGAACAGTGTTTTTTTGTTGGTGTAAAGTTGAAGGTGTTTGGTATAAATTATGATGCTAAAATCAGTGTTATTATGCTATAACCCACATGAACTAACTATTATATAAGTGATTTATGTTATTAGAATGATTCTAGAATTAATTTTTTATGGTTAAAAAAAACATTTAACACTGCATATTTTGGGGGCATGACGTTCGGATCCCCCACATATATTGCCCGACTCATAGTCCCAAAATAATATGGTGGCCATGCAAGAATCGCCTCTACACTGTAAAAATACTAAGCTAAGCTAACCTAAACTAACCTAACCCAACTATGCATGATGTCTAATGTCATTAACTCTTTTCAGATCTAACCTAACCTACCGCCATCACCGTCATCATGCCTCGCAAATATGCAGGAAAAGCGACAAGCAGATGGACCGCACTGACCTGGAGGCTGCCTTTAAGCACCGCGTGGCCACTAGCTGCAGCCTGAAAGAAGCCGCTGACAGAAATTTAACATCAAGAAAACACTTGCTGTAAGTTGCTCTATTTAGTTCCATATCTCCCCAAGGTCTTTTTGTATGACCTCATCCCACGTCTTCTTTGGGCTCCCTGGGATGAGGTCATGCAAAAAGACCTCCGGGATAGCTTAAGGGTCTCTAGATTTTTAGATTTAAAATTTATTCATTTTTTGTTAGCTTTTATTGCCACAAGGGCCTTCTAAGTCCTAAATTTAATTTCTTTTGTTAAAGGATGCCTTCAAGCGCTCTATTTATTTTTTTTTTTTGTCAACTTTTGTTGCCAGCAAGGGCCTTTTAAGTCCTAATTCATTTCTTTTGTTACAGGACGCCTTCTATCTATCGAAGAAGCTGTGGATGGAGTTACCTATATGGCTGTTTTCTTCCCGTAGCAATAGGGTTTTTAGCCCCCAAAGAAATATACATTGCTGATTATACCATCCACGCAGCCAAGATGTTTCTACGGCCTGCCCATGAACGATGTGCGTAGGATGGTGTACCATATGCCTAGCTTGTGGGAGCAAGAGCATCCCTGCTGCCTGGGAGAAAGAGAAAATGGCGACAAGGGACTGGTACTATGCCTTTATGAACCGTCATCCAAACCTTGTATTGAAGGTCCGGAAGGCATGTCCATTGCCAGGGTTGTTGCCTTCAACAAAGTCAATGTGGAAACCTTCTTTAAGGCTTACACATTAGCTTTGGAGAAGTACACATTCACGCCGGACCGGATATACAATTTGGTGAGAGTTCATTGTCGACTGTTATGAAGCCAGTCAAGGTTGTGTGTGCGAGAGGCCAGCCAGTAGCCACGCAGGTAACTCGTGAACCCCGGTGACAGCATGACGTTTTTTGGGCATTATAAATGCTGTGGGGCAGTCCATCCCTCCAGTGTTTATAATTCCCAGATGCCGATGGAATCCCGCTTTCATGAGGAACACGATCTTTGGTTCCAAAGGGATATTGCATCCTAGTGGCTGGATGAATGGTGAATGCTTCGTGCAGACACTTCAGCATCTCCCTGAGAGTCTTGTTCTTCGTAGAGAACAAGATTCTTCTGATATGGACAAGCTGAATGTCACTGACATTCAGCCTGTTGAGTTTGCGATAATGCTGGTATCGTGATTGTTTCCTTGCCTCCGCATACAAAAAGACAAACTCCAGCCATTGGATGTGAGTGTCTTTGGTCCCTTTAAGACATTCCTGCGTGCCCTACTGAACGACCACGCGCTCATGCACCTAACAGACAAAACAGTCCCAAGTGTCAGAGTTTGCTTCTGAGGCATGACCAAAACCTACCCCCCAAGAGGGAAGGGAGAAAGAAATAATAGAAGAAAAAAAGGAGAGAGAGAGAGAGAGAGGAGAGAGGAGAGAGAGAGAGAGAGAGAGAGAGAGAGAGAGAGAGAAGAGAGAAGGGAAAGAGAGAGAGAGAGAGAGAAGGAAAGAGAGAGAGAGAGAAGGGAAAGAGAGAGAAGAGGGGAAATAAAGAGAGAGAGAGCGAGAGAGAAAATAGAGAGAGAGAGAGAGGAGAGAGAGAGAGGAGAGAGAGAGAGGAGAGAAGAGAGAGAGAGGATAGAGAGAGAGAGAGACCTCGGCGTGGTAATACTATTTCTGCCAAATACAACTTGTGGTCCGGCGCGCTGATTGGTTAGGTGGCACTACGAAGGTTGGCCTCTGTCCCCTTACACGAGGGTAGAGACGCCGAAAATGCTTCCTTAGTATCTTCTTGGCCCGTATACTAAGTCGTCTTAGGACGCTAGGAGGGTGTAGTTTAGAGCCCCTTCGAAATGCCAACCCGGGAGCGCAGCATTCGAACCGCCTACCTTGGTCTAGATAGAATCCAATTCTATTAAATTCTATCTAGACAACGCCTACCACAAGTGAGCGACCGTGACGCTGTCACCTGACCCATCGCGCGTGTGTGTATTCATCTAGTTGTATTCATCTAGTTGTATTTTACGGGGCCTACAACGCTCGTATAGCCCCCGTCTCCATATCACATTTATTTTATCATTCTTCCTTTTCGGTTGAGTGTTGGGGGAAGCCACCACCCCGGGAGGCGGGTCCAAACCCCCGGTTAACACCCGGTAAAGGTGGGTGGGGTCACACCGACGGGAGAGCACGTAACGAAGGCTCCAACGCGAAATTAATTAAATTTTCGCGCCAGCCATGCCACCACGGAGGCAGCGGCCACCCTCAGTGCTACATGCGAGCAACAAGGGTAGCGTCAGCGTCACCTCCGATGTTTACCAGGTAACAATTTTTATGTTTCGTATTTTCCGTGTTACTTTTTCGCCGTTTCTTATATAGTGTCTCAATGTCGGCTTGATGGCGTGATTCTTTTGAGGTAAGTGCAATACGAGTATACCCGTATTGACATGTTATTGAGTGAAAATTTTAGTCATGCTTTCGAACTAGGGCCGCGGTGTTCATTATTTGACAAAAAAATTGGTGGCGCGGGAGATCAACGTATGGTGAAAGTCGGGGGATCACGTACAGTGAAAATTTTGGAAAAAGCTATATCTTTTGAAATACTACACAACATAACAAACAGTGATTGACTATGATATTCGCTATGATATTAAATGGTGGTGGTGAACTAAGTGCATTTAAATTAAATGGAACGTGTTTTTTTTGTGCATAAAGGTGAAGGTGATTGGTATTAAATTATGATCTTATATCAGTGTTTATTATCTATAATCACATCAACTAACTATTATATAAGTATTTATGTTTATTTAGAATGATTCTAGAATTAATTTTTTATTGGTTAAAAACCCCTTTAAACATGCTATTTTTCGGGGCTGACGTTCGTGATCCCCCGCTCATAAGATTTTGGAAATCTATATATTTTTTAAATACTTAGAAAAACTAAGAAAAAGTGGACTGACTATCATATTAGCCATGATATTAAATGGTGGTGGGTGAACTAGTGCATTTCAATTAATGAACGTGTTTTTTTCTGTTGGTTGTAAAGTTGACAGGTGATTGGTATTAACTTAGGATGCTATACAGTGTTATTAATGCTATAAGCACAGAACTAACTATATATAAGTGATTTCTGTTATTAGAATGATTCTAGAATTTAATTTTTTATGGTTAAAAGAACATTTAACACTAGAATATTTTGGGGGGCATGACCGTTCGGTTGATCCCCCACATATTTGCCGACTCATATCCCAAATAATAGTGGGGGCCATGCAATAATCGCCTCTACCCTGTAAAAAAATCTAAGCTAACTTAACCTAAACTACACCTAACCTAACTATGCTATGATGTCTAGATGTCCATTGAGTCTTTTCAGATCTACCTAACCTACCGCCATCCACCGTCATCATGCCTCGCAAATATGTCAGGAAGAGCGACAAGCAGATGGACCGCCTGACCTGGAGGTGCCTTTAAAGCACCGCGTGGCCACGTAGCTGCAGCCTGAAAGAAGCCGCTGACAGATTCAACATCAAGAAAACAACTCTTGCTGTAATTTTTGCTCTATTTAGTTCCATATCTCCCCAAGGTCTTTTTGTATGACCTCTCCCACGTCTTCTTTGGTCTCCCTGGGATGAGATCATGCAAAAGACCTCAGGGATAGCTAATGGGTCTCTCGATTTATAGATTTTAAAATTTATTATTCATTTTTTTTGTTAGCGTTTATTGCTCACCAAGGGCTTCTAAGTCCTAATTAAATTTCTTTTGTTAAAGGATGCCCTTCAAAGCGCTTCTATTTATTATTTTTTTTTTTTTTTTCAACTTTTGTTGCCGCAAGGGCCTTTTAAGTCTCAATTCATTTCTTTTGTATAGCAGGACGCCTTCTATCATCGAATAAGCTGTCGGATGGAGTTACCTATATGCTGTTTTGCTTCCCGTAGACAATAGGGTTTCAGCCCTCAACAAGAAATATACATGCTGAATTATACCTCCACGCAGCCAAGATGTTCTACGACGTCCTGCCGGCATGAACGATGTGCGTTAGGATGTGTACCAGTATGCCCATAGCTTGTGGGGGCAAGACATGCCCTGCTGCTGGAGAAAGAGAAATGGTCGAAAGGCTGGTACGCTGCCTTCATGACCGTCTCCAACGCTTGTTCATTGAGGCTCCGGAAGGCATTTCCCATTGCCGATTGTTGCCTTCACCACCGTCAATGTGGAAACCTTCTTTAAGGCTTACATTAGCTTTGGAGAGTACACTTCACGCCGGACCGGATATAAATTTGGATGAGAGTTCATTGTCGACTGTTATGAAGTCCAATCATGTTTTGTGTGCGAGAGGCCAGCCAGTAGCCACGCAGGTAACTCGTAACGCGTGACAGCATGGACGTTTGTGGGCATTATATGCTGTGGTGCAGTCCTCCCTCCAGTGTTATAATTCCCAGATGTCCGATGGACATCCCCTTACATGAGGAAGCACGATCTTTGGTTCCAAAGGGATTTGCATCCTAGTGGCTGGATGAATGGTGAATGCCTTCGTGCAGACACTTCAGCATCTCCTGAGAAGTCTTGTTCTTCTGTAGCGAACAGATTCTTCTGATCATGGACAATGCTGAATGTCACATGATCATTCAGCCTGTTGATTTGTCGATAATGCTGGTAATCGTGATTGTTTACCACCTTGCCTCCGCATACAACATACAAACTCCAGCCATTGGATGTGAGTGTCTTTGGTCCCTTTAAGACATTCCTGCGTGCCTAGCGAACGACCACCGCTCATGCACCCTAACGAGCACATAACATCCCACAGTTGCCAGAGTTTGCTTCTGAGGCATGGACCAAAGCAACTACCCCTCCAACATTCTCAGTTGGTTTCCCGGCTAACTGGTATAGGCCACTCATCGCAACCTTCCAGATATTTGTTTGTAGGATCGCATGTAACCGATCGACCGGCACCACCAGAATTTTGTAGTGGAAGGTACTCCAACTTCTTCTGATGGAGGTCAGTTTCAGATGGAGAGGAGCGACTGGCTGAGGCCATCCTCAGAAACTATACCCTCCCGCTGTGTCTCCCATCTAGATGATGTGGCCTGCCACCGCCGGGCCCCAGCACGACAGAGCCTGGCCACCCCGAGCACCAGCACGACAGAGACTGCCACCCCTGCGCCCGGGCCCCAGCACGACCGAGCCTGCCACCCCGGGCCCTCAGCACACGCCCCCTGCCCCCGGCCCCAGCACGACAAAGCCTGCCACCCCGAGCCCCAGCACGACAGAGCCTGGGGCCACCCCGGGCCCCACACGATGCACCCTGCCCACCGGAGACACAGGGTCGAACCTGTCCCGATCACGACCGCACCCTTCACCCCTCATGACACCCTTCTCAACAGACAGACTTAACCCCAGAGTGTGTCAGGCCGTTCCCTAAGGCTAATCCGGTCGTCATTATGGAACGTGACGGAAGGGGGTGCTGGCCTGCATTTTACGAGAATGAGGGGCAATATCTGACCCTGAGGTTGAAGGCAGAGAGAGGCAGAAGGCTGGAAGACAAAAAGAAGGCAGCGGCTGAAAAGAAAACATTGGGAAAGAAGAAGGTTCCACAGCGGACAATCTGTGCCTGTCCCGGAGGAAGACACCACCTGACGAGGAGGAGGTTGATGATGTCCGACTTCAGCTGGGACGACTCCTCCTGAGTACTCCGGATGAGTGGACGACGAGGGCCCCCTGGACTGCAGCATCATACCCTTTTGCTGCGAAAACATCACAGGTTGGGACTTGTTTCTGGTTCAGCGGAAGCTGGAGGATGGAAGGTGTGTGGGCACATTAGTGTGTCTATGTTGCTCAGGGTGTTGGCCATATGGAGGATGTAAAATTAAACTTTCTTTCCTCCGGATGAAGTCCGCTAACACCCGAGACCCGTTCACCTTCCCCTACCTCCTAGATGACGCTTCTGTTGCTCCAGAACAGTGCAAGGGTGTCCTGGTGACCTCCAAGGGCATCACCAAGAGGCAGGCTGACCTGGTGAAGGTGTTTCCCCCCGCGGCATCCTTCATGATGCACTTCGAATAGTGAGCATAAAATACCTAGACCTTCTTTTAATAAAGCGTATTTTAACATGATCTTATCTTTCCTTTCATCACCTATAATAATGGTGGGTGTCTGGCTTAGCATATATGTTGATTTCAGGAAAAAAACACAATAATGTTTTGATGTAAATATGATTTAAAATATCATACGGGGCCCCCCCCATACCTGATGCCGGTGTCCCCCCTCGTGGGGGGGACACCGACTAGGTGCCAAAATTTAAAAAAACCTTAAATGACCCTATTATCTGAGTTACAGTATTCATGAGGGTACCATAGGTGGGCCATATTGTGAAGTTTGTTTTTGGGCACAGTGTGCACTCTCTCAGGTAAAAAATGGATTTTTTATGAATATTTTTCCACTAATAGTACGGCTGTCCCCCCACAACCACCCTAACCATTCACTGCTGTGGGGACAGGGGCTCGGGTTTTAAGAAGACCGCCCGTCTGTCTTCGCTCCGCCCGGGGGGATCGACCCGGGACTTCTCGGTTGTGAGCCGAGAGTGCTAACCCTTACACTACGGAGTTTCCCTAAAAGGGGTGTGTTATTCATTCACGCCATAGTCCTTGTCCACGCGAGCTGGCTCGCGATCGCCAGTTTTCACCTTAAGTGCGAGCTTTGGAGCTCATTATTACCGATCTTTGGGCAATGCTGGACCCTCACACACCACACCCCATCCCCATTGCTCAATGGGGACGTAACCGCCCGATTTGTCAGTGAAAAATCCCCGGGATCGCGAGGATTCGACCGCCTACCCACAGAATGGGAGCCCGGCACGCTGTCACCTGACCATCGCGCGTGTATGATGTTGTGTGTGTTGGTGTGTGTGTGTGTATGTGGTGTTTGTGTGTGTGTGTTGTGTGGGTGGTGTGTGGTGTACTAATCTAATCTATATTTTTGTTGTCGTAAACTTTATTAGCAGATACAAGCCAAATGGTGTTGCAATGGTGTCACGTGGATGAGATGTAGTGATGACACACCCCTTTGTGTTTGGTCCCCGGAGCGGAGATGCCGGCAGACGAATATTCCCTGCATGGGTCCCAAGATGGATCCTATCACACTGGACTAGACGTGAAACACATTCGCCGAGTTGTCCCGCCAGCGTGCCCAGGAAGATGCAGGAGATGCCTGCTAACCGCCTCTGTGAAGGCAACACGGTGGTGAGGGAGGAAAAACGGTTTCACAAATAATGTGGTAAATGGTTGTAATGGGACTCTGTCGTCAGTCTTCAGGTAGTTAGTGCCAGTCAATAGGGAGCTTTAAAAAGGAGGCTGGATAAATTCCATGGATGGGGATGAAAGTGAATGATGATTGATGTGATGATGTGATGGTGATTGATGGACTGGTCCTGTACTCTGGGACTCAGAGTTGCTGTGAAGTGTGGGGGAGGTGTATCCAGCTTCTTTTCCCTTTAATACAGGAGTGAGGCAAGGGGGCGTCCTTGCCCAATCACTTTTCAACACTTGTATGGACTGAGGTATTGGGAAAGGTTGTAGATCAAAGGGATTGTGGAACATATCGGCAACACCAAGATCACTGATCTTGTTTTTGCGATGATGCAGTAACTCTTTGCTGAGTCACTGGAGGTCACCCTAAGAGCTAAGAAAATAAGGCAGCTACACGAGGCCACGAGGCCTACACGTGGTAGTTCCCTGTCAGGGTGATGGCTCGCGAGCGCTGCCGAGGAGGCAAAGCCTTTGGGACTGAGGTCCCTCCTGTTTAGAGCCAAGGGCCCGGTGTTTTGGAGGCTTTACCTAGATGACAGTCAGTCTGTTTCCATACGCGTGCAGCGAGGACATTGAGATCCTTGGAAGTTTTACATACCTTGGTAGCGCGTCCATAATGAAGGCGGGTCACTTCAAGAGTCTTACGAGATTTGGCATAGCCCACGGTGTTATGGACTCGCTCGAGCAGGAGCTGTCATAAAATAAATACAAACAGGTACTCAGTTAATTGCTTACATACTAATGAGATATTTTCCTGAAGCTTCATTCTGGCTTGAACTTTCAACTTGCGTTGTTTTCATGAAAAGACGATTTTAAAGATTGAGTTTTCAAGTATTCCAATTTGTTTTGGCAAATATTTTCATCAGTGCACTAAAAATAAAATGATAAACTCGTTTTTTATGAAGAACTGTTTCAGTTGTTTCCTCCTCATTGAAGGGTAATTCCTGATATGTCCCGAAGAAGGACAGAGAATTTACGATAAATGATAGTCATTCAGGCTGAAAGGGCAAAAGGATGTGAGAGCGCGAGAGACATATGGCGGTGTTTAGCTTTGAAAACGTCCTCTACCGACCAAATAATCTACCGATACCGGTAGACCGATGGCACTACTAATACCGAGACCGCCAGTTTTGTTAACGAAGGAGAGCCCGCCAGCCATAGTCATGATAACAAGCAGTGGAAGGACGAGAATGGAGAAAAATCAAGCCTGGTTATATATAAAAAATATAAGAAACAATGATCCAAAACGTGCAAGGGTGTCCTGGTGACCCCCAAAGGGCATCCCCAAGAGGCGGGCGGACCTGGTGAAGGTGTTTCCCCCGCTGCAGCCTTCATGATGCACTCTGAATAGGGCTTTAAAAATACCTAGCCCTATCTTTAATAAATGCTATTTTATATGGTTATCTTTCTTTTCATCCCCCTAAAATAATGGTGGGTGTCTAGGTTTAGAATATATGTTGTTTTCAGGAAAAAAAAAAAACACAATAATGTTTGAGAAATAGATTTTTAAAAATATCATACGGTGCCCCCCCATACCTGATCCGGTGTCCCCCTCGTGGGGGGACACCGGCGAGGTGCCAAAAAATTTAAAAAACTTAAAATGACCTATTATCTGGTTAAGATTAGAGGGTACCTAGGGGGCCATATTGTGAAGTTTGTTTTGGGCACAGTGTGCCTCTCTCAGGTAAAAAATGGTTTTTTTTATGAATTTTTTCCCCACTAATAGTACGGGGTCCCCCCAACCCCCCTACACTTTCGTCATTGTGGGTTTTTTTGTTACATTATCAGCTGGAGCGCCGAGTGGGCGAGCCTCAAAACACTACTGTCAGCCGTTCGGCGAGGCACGAAAACGAGAGAGAAGCCGCAAGAAGCCGTAAGAAGCCGGCTTCTTAGGGCTTCTTCCCCAAAATTCCCCTTTAATTTATTTTATACTTGCTTCCTCTCTCTCCTCTCTTTTCTCTTTTCTCCTCTCTCTCCTCTTTTCCCCTTCTCTCTCTCTTTTCTCTCTCTCTCCTCTCTCTCTCTCTCTCCCCCTTTTCCTCCTCTCTCTCTCCTTTTCTCTTCTCTCCTTTTTTTTTTTTTTTCTCTCTCTCTCTCTCCTCTCTCTCTCTCTCCCCTCTCTCTCTCTCTCCTTTTCTCTCTTCTCTCTCTCTCTCTCTCTCTCCCCCCCCAACCCTCCCCGGTGACATTTTACCTCACCACAACTCCCTATTTTCCCTTTCCCCAAAATTTCCCTAGTTCCCCCCCCTCTCTCTCTCTCCCACCACACTTCACCTCTCTCTCCTCTTTTTTTTTTTTTTTTTTCTCTCTCTTCCCCTTCCTCTCTCTCTTCTTCTCTCTCTCTCCTCCCCCCCCAGAGGTTGGATTCCCCAGCCCAACCACCCGCTAGGTCCCCCAAGCAACTGACCAGGTTGCCAAACGTGCCGGAGAAAAGGCTGGATTGAGGTATGAGATGCGCTAGAAAGGGGTAGAAAATTTTCCGCTCCCCACCCAGTGACCTCACCCTTTTTTATGTTTTAGTATGTATGTGTTTTGTTTATGTAAAAGGGTTTAAAAGGCTATATGTATATGTATTATATGTAATGATGTAAATAAATATATAAAAAAAGAGCCCCCACCCCTATATTGCAACGTCAAAAATAAAATTTTTTCTGCATTTAGTTTATAGGGTATTTTTTGCGCCCCTTTGGGAAAAAAATTATACTTCTAAACTCCCCCCTTTGCCCTCACAAAATACGATTGTAGCGTACCCGAGCTTTAAGACGGAGCGAAGGAAAATGTTTCGTACATCACGGGAGAGCCAGACAGACCCCGCCTTACAACCTTAAAAAAAATACCCAACTGAATCGAAGACGTCGGAATCTGGTACATCTGTTGCCCCATGGAGACAGCAACAATTTATCATTTTAATTTTTCACTTTCCTCTCTTCTCTTTTTTTCCTTTCCCTTCCCTTTCCTTTCCCCTTTTTTCCCTTTTTCCTTCTTTCTCTTCCCTTTTTTTCTTTCTCCTCTTTTCTCTTTTCTGCTCCTGCCTCAACTCTCCCGGCGTTCGCCCTTTCGGGAGACCCTATAGGTTAGGGTTGGTTAGAAAAAAAATTAGGTTAGGTTTGGTTAGGTTAGGTAAGGGTTTGGTTGAGAACAGTCAGGGTAACTTTGTGTGGGGTTTCACAATGAGGTTTTTTTCAAGAAAATCCTGTGGTTAGTTTCGGAGCTACAGCCATACGTAGAGGGCCGCCAGCTGCCGAAATCGGTGAACGCATGAGGAACCCTGGGGAGCACCTCAGAGCACCTCCCCTCGCCTCATGGAGGACTTGGGAGGTGTTCGTATATCCATTATGTACATTTTTTGGGTGACATTCCTATGTAAGTTATGACAAATGTACCAGCTACATTGCATTTTTAAAGTAATTATAGCTATTACTAAAGAGATTGTTTATTATTTTAGTGTATTATGGCCAAATTACAAGTTTTATCGTGCTAGCCACAAGTCTTAACAAGGGTTCGGACGCATTGAAAGATTGGCGGGGTTGCAAAAATTGTTCCCAGATGTCGCTGGAGAATTTTAATATTTGTGACTTCTTACTTGTTAAGAGTCACCTACTCTACTCCTTACTACTCCTTACCTACTCCTAATTAAATACAGTATCCTTTGCATGTCGTGCGCATGTAATGAATGAATTGGGTGAGAATTAAAGGAAAACAGAAACATTTACGGTTGGAGGTCTGATAAGATTTTCTCATGCGCGCGATCTGATTGGCCAGGCTCTTGAAACCACCACCCACACCCACGGACTGTATATTTTACAGGAAAAGAGTAAAATTTGGTGTCGGGAGTGTCTCTGCTCAGTTTTCTGTACACGCAAAAGAGTAAAAAATAAGTGGGCGGAGCTTAAATAAGTAAAATTTTACTTCCAAGGGGACGCACAAAATACGCCTTATGAGGTCAGGACTCCGCCTCTTGATCTGGTGAGATTAAGCACTACACTCTCCCTTCCCAGTTCTCACGGTCCCATCCACTGATCTATATAACATGGTTTCGCGGAAGCTGGCTCAGAAATGGTTCCAATGTCCGCCATCTTGCCGTAACCAAAACAAAGCCTTGTTTCTACGGCCGCGTTGCTGTCTGGCTGTGTTATCGCCTCGTCATCCCAAAAGCTGGGCTTGCTGTCTGGCTGTGTTATCGCCTCTTTCATGCCAAGCTGTGCTGCTATGCCCTGTACAAACAGACCAGGACCTGGAAGTGGAAAAATCTTTCACCTGTGAGTAACACCACACACACACACACGCACCCACCACACACACACACACACCACCCACCACCCACCCACCCACCCACACCACACCACCCAACACCCACACCACACCCACACCCACACCCACACACACACCCGGGACACCCACCCACACACACACACACACCCACACCCACACCCACACCCAACCACTCCCCAACCAGCCCATCCACTCTTAATCCATTACCCACTCCAGTCATCCAACTTCTAGTTAAAAAAAAAATAAAGGTGGATATGATATTTTTTTTTTTTATATAGGTAGTATAGATATAAGTATATTTTTTTATATTTGTTAACAATTAGTGGGAACGGAAGCAGACCTGAGTGGGGTTATGATACAAATGATCATAGCGCTTCCTAATAAGCGGGGATGTTCTAATGGAGATAGCTTTATTTGCGAAGAAAAAAAAAAAGAAAAAAAAAAGTATACCTTGGGGTTAAAGTTAGGTTTAGGTTTCATTACAACCTATAAGGTTAGGTTAGGTTTCATTAAAACCTTTAAGGTTAGGTTAGGTTTCATTAAAACTATAAGGTTAGGTTAGGTTTCATTAAAACCTTTAAGGTTAGCTAGGTTAGGTTTCATTAAAACCTATAAGGTTAGGTTAGTTTCATTAATATTATTATATTTTTTTTTTGGGGGGGGGGGGGGGGCAAAATAAAAATATATCCATTGCAACAAGCACCTATTGTAGGCCAAGAAAAAATAGTTGATGTCTCTTAAAACGACCGCAAAACTCTCGTCATTATTACCAAAAGTTGTTTCGTAGTCTATATGAAACCATAGTCGTTTCGTACACTCAGCTCAGAGTTGAACTTTACTACTAGAGTTACGAAACGACACCCGGTATGTACGAAAATACCAAAATCAGTGTACCGAAACTAACTACTTTCAATTCAATATACCTAATTTAAAAAAGGTTTTTTGATTAGGCCAAAGGTTTTGATTAATTTAAACTTCCTGTAATCCCCGAAAGTAGCTTTAGGGACCCACTGTGGCTCGCGCCGTACCCGTGGCCGCGGCGGTTTCGGGGCTGGCCGTTATAGGGACGAAAAAAATGCGCGTTCGCTCATTAGGTCAGACACACACACACTCGGGGGCTAACACTGCACTCTTAGCCTCTCGCTTTACCACATAAAACCACACCTGTCACTACACACCTGTACGGGCCTTGCAACACCTGCACTACACACCTGTACGGCCTCGCAACACACCTGTCACTGCACACCTGTACGGCCTCGCAAGACACCCGTCACTACACACCTGTACGGCCTCGCAACACACCTGTCCATACACACCTGTACGGCCTCGCAAAAACACCTGTCATTACACACCTGTACGGCCTCGCAACACACCTGTCACTATACACCTGTACGGCCTCGCAAGACACCTGTCACTACACACCTGTACGGCCCCGCAACACACCTGTCACTACACACCTGTACGGCCTCGCAAGGACACCTGTCACTACACACCTGTTTCGGCCTCGCAACAAAACTATTGTCTGTGTATCACCCTAAATAAATGACTTGGAAGGTTTGACGATGCACTAGGTTGGAAGTTTAGTAGTAGTAGTAGTAGGTGTTAATAGTAGTTGTAGGTGGTAATAGTAGTAGTAGGTGGGGAAATAGTAGTAGTAGTAGTAGGTGTTAATAGTATATACTATTAACACCTTTCTATACTATACTATTACCACCTACTACTATAGTAGTAGGTGGTAATATAGGCTATCACAGACAGCAGCCAACACCCAGCCACTGCCTGGCCGGCCCATGTATTTGTTTTGGTTATGACAAGATGGCGGCTGGTGACTTCAGTTTCTCGGCCACAGCTAGCCAGATCCGCGATCATGTTATATAGATCAGTGGTCCCCTCCCAAGCCATCTTTTTGATTTATTATTATTTTTCTTAGTCAGACTCTTATTGTTATTCATAAATTCACAGAAAAAAAAAATTAGATTTGTACACTCATACACGAACAAAACTGTATAACAGGTGATCAGAGCATCAGCAACAATCAACTTTTTGTGTTGTGTGTGTGTGTGTGTTTTGGGGTGGGTGGTGTGTGTGTGTGTTTTGTGTGTGTTGTGTGCGTACGTACGTATGAATGTGTGTGTGTGTGAGTACGTGGTGCGCGCGCGGTGTGTGTGTGTGTGTAAGTGTAAGTGGGGTGTGTGTCAGTGGGGTGTGTGTGTGTGTCATGTGTGTGTGTGTGTGTGCATGTTTGTTTGGCAGTCTGGCCACCGTGGGCCATGCATGCTTCTATCACATGAGGTGGGAAAGGGGCCCAAGGTTTCGGTCCCAAATGTGAAAAGGGAGTTTTACTCAAGGGAATTGCAATTAAGGCTTTCTCTCCGTCTAGCGGAAAATAAAGGCGAATTTCGCGGACCACCCTCTCCAACTCCCCTTCCTCCCATAGCCACCTAGGCTTCTCCCTTCCCCTAATCCTTAAACTTCTCACCTTCATGCCAGGTCGCAGAAGAGATAATCCGGAAATACCGAGGCTTGACCTGGGGGGGGCCTCACCCAGTGCCCAAATCCATGCAAAAAAGGTATTTTTTGTTTTTAAACCCAGGGCGCTAGGAAAAATGCGCTAGAACAGCCCCCAAATTTGAATAAAAAGCACTGAAAAACGCGCTATGCGCAAAACCAAAAATGTACCCTGTTTTTGATGCCAATGCGCAAAAATAGCGCGTTTCACGCTGGTTGGCAACCTGCAACGACCGGGAGTGTGAGCATGCCTACGTCATTTTTGACCTGATTTGCCGCCGGCGGGCAGATTTTTTTTTCGTATTGAAGTGGGTTTATTTTGGTATTTGTTACTTTGGTTTTAACCAAAAAACCAACCGTGAACAGCTTCTCCCGAGATTTTTTTTCTGTGAATTAGTGAAGTCATGCGAGAAATTTGTGCTGTCGTTGGTGCGCAATACTAGAAACGAATAAGGGGACAAGACATTCGTTTTTTCCGTTTCCCGAGAAAGCCAATACAGAAAAACGGGGATTCATTTGGTGGGCAGTGAAAAGGACTTTTGCGCAGACCACGCTGTAGTAGGTGCTGACACATTTTTCCCCAAATTTTAACAAAGCGAATGAAGCATCGTCTTCTGGATTGGAAATCTCCGAGGAATCAATGGTTATTGTAGGATTTAAATGATGGTGAGCGCTGGGATCCCCTACTAGGGGAGCAGCTCAGTTTGACTCGGGTTTGCAAACACGAGAGTGGTGTTGTACGCCCAATAAAGATAGACTACGGCTTCCTGTGTGTGCTCATCTAGAACCCCTGATCATGGCGCATAGGAGTAGGTACCGTTCCCACAGCGCCCTGGTCAATCCTCCGAAGCCGCCCAAGCCCTGCAAGCCGAGTCCCGTCCCCCGTCACCCCGGCTCAGTCAACTCCCTGGCACAACAAGAAACCTCGCATCACTGAAGCAGCCTGGCTCGTTGTCTGCCGCTGGCCAGCGCCCTCAGGAAGGACTCCTGCCGGGGGGCCCCGCCGGAGAAATTGAGCTGGAATTCTTGGCAGGCTTTAGAAAATGGCGGGGGTCGGTGGAGGATGGCGTCCTTCAAGAGGGCCCGAATCAAGAAGCCCGGGTCCACATTCGCCTTTGTTGTTGCGACCCGCAGCGGGCCCTGGACGTCAAGTTCACACAGGTCGTGGCAGGCCATGCCTACGAAGGGCGTCTGGGGGCCACGGGAAGATGTGTTGGTGCATCGAATCAGGGATGCGCTGGTCTGACTTTTCAGTGTTTGTCAGGCCATCGGGAGCCGTCAGTGCTTTTTTTGGCGGTGTGCCCAGCGGCCCCTGGATGTGAGTTCCGGTCCCCCAAACGAGTGAAAATCTCAGAGTATATGCTCTTGGTAAG
>JACEEZ010003109.1:21559-39059 GCA_016584305.1 Chionoecetes opilio
TTTTTGTTTTTTAGGGTTACTTTCATTTATAAATAATAATGGGGGTGTCTAGGCTTAGCATATATGTTGATTTCAGGCAAAAAAAAACACAATAATGTTTGATGTAATATGAGTTTAAAAATCATACGGTGCCCCCCCCATACTGATCCGTGTCCCCCTCGTGGGGGGGACACGGACGAGGTGCCAAAAATTATAAAAAACCTTAAATGACCCTTATTATCTGAGTTTAAGTATTCATGAGGGTACCATAGGTGGGCCATATTGTGAAGTTTGTTTTGGGCACAGTGTGCACTCTCTCAGTAAAAAATGGATTTTTATGAATATTTTTCCACTAATAGTACGGTGTCCCCCACACCACCCTACACTTTCGTCATTGTGTGGTTGTTTTGTTACATTATCAGCTGTGAGCGCCGAGTGGCGAGCCTCGAACACTACTGTCAGCCGTTCTGGCGAGGCACGAAAAAGAGAGAGAACCGCAAGAGCCGTAAAGAAGCCGGCTTCTTACGGCTTCTCTCACCAAAATTCGCCTTACATTATGTTATACTTTGCTCTCTCTACTCTCTCTCTTTCTCTTTCTCCTCTCTTCTTTCTCTCCTCTCTCTCTCTCTTCTCTCTCTCGTCTCCTCAGGTCTCTCTCTCCTTCTCTCTCGCTCTTCATCTTCTCTCTCTCTCTCTCTCTTCTCTCTCTTCTCTCTCTCTCTCTCTTTCTCTTCTTTCTTTCTCTCTCTCTTCTCTCTCTTCTCTCTCTCTCTCTCTCTCTCTCTCTCCTCTCTCTCTCTCTCTACTCTCTCTCTCACTCTCTCTCTCTCTCTCTCTCTCTCTCTCGCTCCCGCCAACCTCCCCCGGTGACATCTTACCTCACCACAACTCCCTATATTCCTTATCTCTCAAATTCCTCCTAGCTTCTCCCCCTCTCTCTCTCTCTCTCCACACCACACTTCACCTCTCTCTCTCTCTCTTTTTTTTTTTTTTCTCTCTCTCTCTCTCTCTCTCTCTCTCTCTCTCTCTCTCTCTCTCTCTCTCCCCCCCCAGAGTTGGACTTCCCAGTCCAACCAATCTCGTCTAGGTCACCCAAGCAACTGACCAGTGTTGCCAAACGTGCCGGACGTAAAAGCGCTGGATTGAGGTATGAGATGCGCTAGAAATGCGCTAGAAAATTTTCCGTCTCCCACCTTAGTGACCTCACGCCTTTTTTATGTATGTATGTATGTATGTGTATGTGTATGTATGTGCATATGTAGCTATATGTATATGTATATATATGTAATAGATGTAAAAATATATAAAAAAGAGCCTGACCCATATATATGCCAACGTAAAAATTATTTTGTTCTAGCATCAGTTATGGCGTATTTTGTGCGTCCCCTTGGAAGTAAAATTATACTTACTTAAGCTCCCCCCCTGCTTGCCACCCACAAAATACGATTTAGCTACCAGACGCTTTACAGACGGAGCCGAAGGAAAATGTTTCGTACATTCACTGGGAGAGCCAGACAGACCTCGCTCTTACAACCTTAAAAAAATTACCCAACTGTAATCGAAAGACGTGCGGAATCATGGTACATCATGTTGCCATCATGGAAACAGCAAAAATTTTAAATCATTTACATTTATCACTTTTCCTCTCTTCTCTTTTTTTCCCTTTTCCCCTTCCCTTTTCTTTTCTTTTTCCATTTCTTCCTCTTTCTCTTCCCTTTTTTTCTCTTCTCCTCTTTTCTCTTTTCTGCTCCTGCCTCCAAATCTCCAGCGTTCGCCCTTTCGGGAGACCGCTATAGGTTAGGTTAGGTTAGAAAAAGTTAGGTTAGGTTAGGGTTTGGTTAGGTAAGGGTTTGGTTGAGAACAGTCGGGGAACTTTGTGTGGGGGGTCACAATGAGGTTATTTTCAAGAAATCCTGTGGTTAGTTTCGGAGCTAACAGCCCTACGTAGAGGGCCGCCAGCTGCCGAAATCGGTTGAAAAGCATGAGGAACCCCGAGAGCACCTCAGAGCACCTCACCCCCGCCTCACTGGAGGACTGTGGAGGTGTTCGTATATCCATTATGTACATTTTTGGGTGACATTCCTATGTAAGTTATGACCCAAAAAGGTACCAGCTACATTGCATTTTTTAAAATAATTATAGCTATTACTAAAGATTTTTATTATTTTAGTGTATTTTGGCCAAATTACAAGTTTTATCGTGCTAGCCACAAGTCTTAACAAGGGTTCGGACGCATTGAAAGATTGGCGGGGTTTCAAAAAATTGTTCCCAGATGTCGCTGGAGAATTTTAATATTTGTGACTTCTTACTTTTAAGAGTCACCTACTCTACTCCTTACTACTCCTTACCTACTCCTAATTAAATACAGTATCCTTTGCATGTCGGCGCATTTTAATGAATGAATTGGGTGAGAATTAAAGGAAAACAGAAAACTTAGGTTGGAGGTCTGATAAGATTTTCTAAATGCGCGCGATCTGATTGGCCAGGCTCTTGAAACCACCACCCACCCCCCACGACTGTATATTTTTACAGGAAAGAGTAAAATTTGGTGTCGGAGTGTCTCTGCTCAGTTTTCTGTACACGCAAAAGAGTAAAAAATAAGTGGGGGGAGCTTAATAAGTAAAATTTTATTTCCAGGGGACGCACAAAATACGCCTTATGAGGTCAGGACTCCGCCTCTTGATCTGGTGAGATTAAGCACTACACTCTCCCTTCCCAGTTCTCACGGTCCCATCCACTGATCTATATAACATGGATCGCGGAAGCCTGGCTCAGCACTGGTTCCAACTGTCCGCCATCTTGCCGTAACCAAAACAAAGCCTTGTTTCTACGGCTCGCGTTGCTGTCTGGCTGTGTTATCGCCTCGTCATGCCAAGCTGTGCTTGCTGTCTGGCTGTGTTATCGCCTCGTCATGCCAAGCTGTGCTGCTATGTCCTGTACAAACAGACCAGGACCTGGAAGTGGTAAATCTTTCCACCTGTGAGTAACACCACACACACACACACGCACCCACCACACACACACACACACCCACCCACCACCCACCCACCCACACCACCCACACCACCCACACCCACACCCACACCCACACCCACACCCACACACACACCCAGACACCCACCCACACACACACACACACCCACACCCACACCCACACCCACACCTACTCCCCAACCAGCCCATCCACTCTTAATCCATCTACCCACTCCAGTCATCCAACTTCTAGTTAAAAAAAAATAAAGGTGGATATGATATTTTTTTTTTTATATAGGTAGATATAGATAAAAGTATATTTTTTTTATACTTGTTAACAATTTAGTGGGAACGGAAGCAGACCTGAGTGCGGTTATGATACAATGATCATAGCGCTTCCTAATAAGCGGGGATTGTTCTAATGGAGATAGCTTTATTTTGCGAAGAAAAAAAAAAGAAAAAAAAAGTATACCTTGTGGTTAAAGTTAGGATAGGTTTCATTACAACCTATAAGGTTAGGTTAGGTTTCATTAAAACCTTTAAGGTTAGGTTAGGTTTCATTAAAACCTATAAGGTTAGGTTAGGTTTCTTTAAAACCTTTAAGGTTAGCTAGGTTGGGTTTCATTAAAACCTATAAGGTTGGGTTTAGGTTTCTTTAATTTTATTATTTTTTTTTTTTTTGGGGGGGGGGGGGGGGGGGCCAAAATAAAACTATATCCATTGCAACAAGCACCTATTGTAGGCCAAGAAAAAATAGTTGATGTCTCTTAAACAAACCGCAAAACTCTCGTCCATTATTACCAAAAGTTGTTTCGTAGTCTATATGAAACCATAGTCTTTTCGTTAAAACTCAGCTCAAGTTGAACTTGACTACTAGAGTTACAAAAACGACACCAGGTATGTACGAAAATACTCAAAATCAGTGTACGAAACTAATACTTTCAATTCAATATACCTAATTAGAAAGGTTTTTTGATTAGGCCAAAGGTTTTTGATTAATTTAACTTCCTGTAATCCCCGAAAGTAGCTTCTAGGGACCACTGTGGCTCGCGCCGTACCCCTTTGGGCCCCGGCGGTACGGGCTGGCGCCGTTATGTGGACGAAAACTGCGCGTTCGCTCATTAGGGCAGACCCACACACACTCGGGGGCTAACACTGCCCCTCTTAGCCTCTCGCTTTACCACATACACCACACCTGTCAATACACACCTGTACGGCCTTGCAACACCTGTCACTAAACACCTGTACGGCCTCGCAACACCCCCGTCCCCTGCACACCTGGTACGGCCTCGCAAGACACCTGTCACTACAACCTGTACGGCCTCGCAACACACCTGTCACTACACCACCTGTACGGCCCCGAACACACCTGCATTACACACCTGTACGGCCTCGCAACACACCTGTCACTATACACCTGTACGGCCTCGCAAGACACCTGTCACTACAAAACCTGTACGGCCCCGCAACACACCTGTCACTTACACCACCTGTAACGGCCTCGCAAGACACCTGTCACTACACACCTGTACGGCCTCGCAACACACCTATTGTCTGTGTATCACCGTAAATAAATGACTTGGAAGGTTTGACGATGCACTAGGTTGGAAGTTTAGTAGTAGTAGTAGTAGGTGTTAATAGTAGTTGTAGGTGGTAATAGTAGTAGTAGGTGGTAATAGTAGTAGTAGTAGTAGGTGTTAATAGTATATATATTAACACCTACTACTACTACTACTATTACCACCTACTACTATAGTAGTAGGTGGTAATATAGGCTATCACATGACAGCAGCCAACACCCAGCCACTGCCTGGCCGGCCCATGTATTTGTTTTGGTTATGACAAGATGGCGGCTGGTGACTTCAGTTTCTCGGCCACAGCTAGCCCAGATCCGCGAAACCATGTTATATAGATCAGTGGTTCCCCCTCCCAAGCCATCTTGTTGATTTATTATTTTTTCTTAGTCAGACTCTTATTGTTTTTCATAAATTCACAGAAAAAAAAAATTAGATAGTACACTCATACACGAACAAAACTGTATAACAGGTGATCAGTAGCATCAGCAACAATCAAAAATGTGTGTGTGTGTGTGTGTGTGTGTGTGTGTGTGTTGTGTGTGTGTGTGTGTGTGTGTGTGTGTGCGTACTTTCTATGAATGTGTGTGTGTGTGCGTACGTTTCGTGCGCGCGCGTGTGTGTGTGTGTGTAAGTGTAAGTGTGTGTGTGTCAGGGGTGTTGTGTGTGTGTCAGTGTGTGTGTGTGTGTGTGCAGTTTGTTTGGCAGTCTGGCCACCAGTGACCATGCATGCTTCTATCACATGAGGTGGAAGGGCCAAGGTTTCGGTCCAAGTGTGAAAAGGGAGTTTATCTCATGGGAATTGCAATTAAGGCTTTCTCTCCGTCTAGCGGAAAATAAAGGCGAATTTCGCGGACCACCCTCTCCTAACTCCCCTTCCTCCCATAGCCACCTAGGCTTCTCCCTTCCACTAATCCTTAAACTTCTCACCTTCATGCCAGGTCGCAGAAGAGATAATCCGGAAATACCGAGGCTTGACCTGGGCCGGCCTCACCACAGTGACCACATCCATAGCATAAATGGTAGTTTTTGCTTTTAACCAGGGCGCTAGGAAAAATGCGCTAGAACATGCACCAAATTGAATAAAAATGCACTGAAAAACGCGCTATGCGCAAAACACAAAAATGTACGCGCTGTTGTGATGCCATGCGTCAGAACTAGCGCGTTTCACGCTGGTTTGGCAACACTGCAACTGACCTGTGGAGTGTGGACGCATCGCCTACGTCACTATTTGACCTGAGTTGCCAGCCGCGCGGGCAGATTTTTTTTCTCGTATATGAAGTGGGTTTACTTGGTATTTGTTACTTTGGTCTTAACCAAAACACCACACCGTGAACAGCTTCTCCCGAGTCACTTTTTTCGTGTGAATTAGTGAAGTCATGCCGAGCAATTGTGCTGTGCGTTGGTGTCGCAATACTAGAAACGAACTAAGGGGACAGACATTCGTTATTTCCGCTTTCCAAGAGAAAGCCAATACAGAAATCGGTGGATTCATTTGTGTGGCAGTGAAAAGGACTTTAGCGCAGACCACGCTGTACGTAGTGTGCTGCACACATTTTCTCCAATTGACTACAAAGACGACATGAAGCATCGTCTTCTTGGATTGGAATCTCCGAGGAAAACAATGGTTATTGTAGGATATACTGTATGGTGAGCGCTGGCATCCCTACATAGGGGAGCAGCGTCAGTTAGACTCGGGTTCGCTAAGCACGTAGACGTGGTGCTCTGTACGCTCCAATAAAAGATAGACATACGGCTTCCTGTGTGTGTCTCATCTAGACACCCCTTGATCATGGCGCATAGGAGAGGATACCTTTTCCCCCAGCGCCCTGGTCTAATCCTTGCGAAAAAACCGCCCAAGCCCTGCAAGCCGACGTCCCGCCCCCGTNACACCTGTCACGCACCCCTGTACGGCCTCGCAAGACACCTGTCACTCACCTGTAGGGCCTCGCAACACACCTGTCACTACACACCTGTACGGCCTCGCACACACCTGTCATTACACACCTGTACGGCCTCGCAACACACCTGTCACTATACACCTGTACGGCCTCGCAAGACACCTGTCACTACACACCTGTACGGCCTCGCAACACACCTGTCACTACACACCTGTACGGCCTCGCAAGACACCTGTCACTACACACCTGTACGGCCTCGCAACACACCTATTGTCTGTGTATCACCGTAAATAAATGACTTGGAAGGTTCGACGATGCACTAGGTTGGAAGTTTAGTAGTAGTAGTAGTAGGTGTTAATAGTAGTTGTAGGTGGTAATAGTAGTAGTAGGTGGTAATAGTAGTAGTAGTAGTAGGTGTTAATAGTATATACTATTAACACCTACTACTACTACTACTATTACCACCTACTACTATAGTAGTAGGTGGTAATATAGGCTATCACATGACAGCAGCCAACACCCAGCCACTGCCTGGCCGGCCCATGTATTTGTTTTGGTTATGACAAGATGGCGGCTGGTGACTTCAGTTTCTCGGCCACAGCTAGCCCAGATCCGCGATCCATGTTATATAGATCAGTGGTCCCATCCCAAGCCATCTTGTTGATTTATTATTATTTTTCTTAGTCAGACTCTTATTGTTATTCATAAATTCACAGAAAAAAAAAATTAGATAGTACACTCATACACGAACAAAACTGTATAACAGGTGATCAGTAGCATCAGCAACAATCAAACTGTGTGTGTGTGTGTGTGTGTGTGTGTGTGTGTGTGTGTGTGTGTGTGTGTGTTGTGTGTGTGCGTACGTACGTATGAATGTGTGTGTGTGTGCGTACGTGCGTGCGCGCGCGTGTGTGTGTGTGTGTAAGTGTAAGTGTGTGTGTGTCAGTGTGTGTGTGTGTGTGTCAGTGTGTGTGTGTGTGTGTGCATGTTTGTTTGGCAGTCTGGCCACCGTGACCATGCATGCTTCTATCACATGAGGTGGAAGGGCCAAGGTTTCGGTCCAAGTGTGAAAAGGGAGTTTATCTCATGGGAATTGCAATTAAGGCTTTCTCTCCGTCTAGCGGAAAATAAAGGCGAATTTCGCGGACCACCCTCTCCTAACTCCCCTTCCTCCCATAGCCACCTAGGCTTCTCCCTTCCACTAATCCTTAAACTTCTCACCTTCATGCCAGGTCGCAGAAGAGATAATCCGGAAATACCGAGGCTTGACCTGGGCCGGCCTCACCACAGTGACCACATCCATAGCATAAATGGTAGTTTTTGCTTTTAACCAGGGCGCTAGGAAAAATGCGCTAGAACATGCACCAAATTGAATAAAAATGCACTGAAAAACGCGCTATGCGCAAAACACAAAATGTACGCGCTGTTTGTGATGCCAATGCGTCAGAACTAGCGCGTTTCACGCTGGTTTGGCAACACTGCAACTGACCTGTGGAGTGTGGACGCATCGCCTACGTCACTATTTGACCTGAGTTGCCAGCCGCGCGGGCAGATTTTTTTTCTCGTATATGAAGTGGGTTTACTTGGTATTTGTTACTTTGGTCTTAACCAAAACACCACACCGTGAACAGCTTCTCCCGAGTCACTTTTTTCGTGTGAATTAGTGAAGTCATGCCGAGCAATTGTGCTGTGCGTTGGTGTCGCAATACTAGAAAACGAACTAAGGGGACAGACATTCGTTATTTCCGCTTTCCAAGAGAAAGCCAATACAGAAATCGGTGGATTCATTTGTGTGGCAGTGAAAAGGACTTTAGCGCAGACCACGCTGTACGTAGTGTGCTGCACACATTTTCTCCAAATTGACTACAAAGACGACATGAAGCATCGTCTTCTTGGATTGGAATCTCCGAGGAATCAATGGTTATTGTAGGATATACTGTATGGTGAGCGCTGGCATCCCTACATAGGGGAGCAGCGTCAGTTAGACTCGGGTTCGCTAAGCACGTAGACGTGGTGCTCTGTACGCTCCAATAAAGATAGACTACGGCTTCCTGTGTGTGTCTCATCTAGACACCCCTTGATCATGGCGCATAGGAGTAGGATACCGTTCCCACAGCGCCCTGGTCTAACTCCTCTGCGAAGCCGCCCAAGCCCTGCAAGCCGACTGTCCTCGTCCCTCGTCACCCAGGCTCAGTCAACTCTCCTGGCACAACAAGAAACCATCGCATCACTGCAAGCCAGCCTGGCGTCGTTGTCTGCCGCTGGCCAGCGTCCCTCAGGAAGGACTCCTGCCGGGGCCACGCCGGAGAAATGTGAGCTGGAAATGTCTTCGGCAGGCTTTAGAACGTGGCGGCGGTCGGTGGAGGCATGGCTGTCCCTCTCAAGATGGCCGAATCAAGAAGCCGTGCTCCACATTCGCCTGTTGTGTGTTGCTGACCTGCAGCGGGCCCTGGACGTCAAGTTCACCACAGGTCAGTGGCAGGCCATGCCTACGAAGGGCGCTCTGGACGCCATCGGGAAGATCGTGTTGCGTGCATCGAATCAGGCAGTGCGCTGGTCTGACTTCTTCAGTGTTTGTCAGGCCATCGGTGAGCCTGTCAGTGCTTTTTTTGTGCGGTGTGCCCAGCGCGCCATGGATTGTGAGTTCCAGTGTCCCCAATGCGAGTGTAACCTCTCAGAGTATATGCTCTTGCGTAAGGTGATGGTAGGTCTAGGTGACTCAGCCCTGAAACAGGAAGTGTTTCAACAGTGCCATACATTTGATGATGTGGAGAGCCTTAGGGCCTTCTGTGTTTCGTTTGAGGCGGCCCGGCGGGACGCTACCTCCATGCACGGCGGGAAAAATTCGCGCGAATGTGAGATGGCGGGCGCTGACGTCACGCCTGATGACGTCAGCGATGATGACTTCGCCTCCCGCCAGCTTGTGGTTGCCGCTTCGCGCCACAATTCCACATAAAACCCACAAGTCGTTGTCGCTGGTGTGGGTATAAGCATGCTCCCGATAGAGCGTCCTGCCCCGCTCAGCATGCCACCTGTGATGCATGCGGGAAGCCTGGGCACTTCAAGAGGAGGTGCAAGTGCTACAGGAAGCGGGAGGTTGGCAAGGCTGTAAACAGTGTGACGGTCGGCGCCGCAGGTATCGCCCCAGAGCCACTTCTGCAGGTGCAGTTAGCACCGCAGGTGGGTGGTCAGACGTGTACCACCACAGCGGTGGTCGACACGGGAGCCCAGGTGTGTGTGGCTGGCCAGCCCTTATAGCATCGCTCGGTCTCCGGCCTGCGCTGTTACAGCGTCGGGCTGGCCTCAGAGACCTGGCCAAGATACCGCTGGCCTGCCTTGGAGCGGCGCCCTGCAACATCATCCTCCCAGGGCGCTCAACACTGCAGGAGGTGCACTTTGTCAAGTCCGTGGAGCGCCTTTATCTCTCGTGCACCGCCTGTAAGGAGTTGGGGCTGGTACACAGCGACTTCCCACACACACCGCCGACCGTTGCTGCTGCGGAGATAACCGAAGATGTTCCCGGCAGCCCCCCGGCCAGACCTCCCTCGCTGCCGCTGCCGCCGCTGGAGGAGAACGTTCCGCGGCTAGAGAAATGGTTGCTGAGGCAGTTCTCGTTGACAACATTCAACACTGACAGGAACCCACTACCTGTCATGGAAGGCGCGCCGCATCACATCCACCTACTGGAGGGCGCGCAGTCCCACGTCTGCCACACCCCTGCTTCGGTCCCCAAGCATTGGAGGGCTGAGGTTAAGCAGCAGCTCGACGATGATGTTAAAAGAGGCGTGATTCGCCCAGTCCCCGCGGGTGAGGCCACGGAGTGGTGTGCGCGCATGGTGGTGGTGGCGAAAAAGTCAGGCAAGCCGCGCAGGACTGTAGACTTCCAGAAGCTAAATGCGTGGTGCCGCCGTGAAACACACCACACGCCGGCGCCCTTCGACATGGTGTCCGACATCCCCCCACACTCCTACAAGACGGTGATGGACGCTCACTGGGGATTCCACCAAGTCGAGCTTGATGAAGAAAGCAGGCACCTGACAACCTTCATTACCCCGTGGGGTCGCTATCAGTACTGTAGAACACCCATGGGGCATTGCTCGGCAACAGATGCATACACGAAGAGATTCGATGACGCCACCAAGGATTTCTCCCGGAAGCACAAATGTATTGACGACACCCTGCTCTATGATACCTGCATCGAGGAGGCGTCTGGCACACGTTTGACTTTCTTGAGCTGTGCCCCAGCAAGGGCATCACTCTCAACCCAGAGAAGTTACAGTTCTGCCGTCGCGAGGCCGAGTTCGTTGGCTTCCACCTCGATTGGGTCACCTACAGGCCTGCAGAGGGATCGTCTAGCTGCATAAAGAGCTTCTCCATGCCAGAACACCCCTCCATCACCTGACGTGAGATCTTGGTACGATTCGTGAACCAGCTGGCGCCCTTCCTTGCAACAGCCCCTATTATGGAGCCGTTCCGCGACCTCTCAAGAAGCCCACCGGCAAGAAAGTGTACTGGGACGAGCAGCTGCGGCAGAAGCTCGAGCAGGCGAAGGCCACGATATGTCAGTTGGCCAAGGACGGGCTGGCTTACTATGATCGCACCAGGCCCACTGCTGTTATTACTGACTGGAGCAAGCTGGGACTGGGCTTTGTCATCCTCCAGCAGCACTGCCGCTGTTCATCTGTGGACGTACCATTCTGCTGCAAGACCGGCTGGCGCCTGGCACTGTGTGGCAGCCGTCACTTAACCGCTGCTGAGCGGGATACGCCCCTGTGAAAGGCGAAGCGCTCGCCGTGGCTTGGTGTCTCCGCAAGGCTCGCCTATTCTTTTTGGGCTGCCCTAACCTGACCCTGGTGATGACCACCGCCCCCTGGTTTAAGCTTCTGGGTGATCGAGCACTCATGGATATAGTGAACCCGCGGCTCTTCCGCCTGAAGGAGAAGACGCTTCAGTACCGCTTCACTATCCGCTACCTGCCCGGTAGAAAGAATTGTGCAGCCGACTTCCTCTCGAGATACCCTGCACTCAAAGCGCCACCCGATAGACAGGATGAAGAGCAGGGGGAAGAACTGGCAGGGGCAATGGCTGCAGCCACCGTGGCAGCCCTGAACTTTAACGAGTGTCTCACCCTGGATGAGGGAGTGGTCCTTCAGGCATCGCAGCAGGACCCGGCATACCAGTTGTTGGTGGCTAAAGTGCTGGCAAGCGACTGGCATCCCCACAGAGCGCAGGAGATTGAGTGCCTGCGGCCATTCTACGGTGTCAGGGATAGATTGTCGGTGTCACGTGGCTTGGTGATCTACGTATATGACCAAGGGCACGTGCGTTTGGTTATCCCTGAGGAGCTGCGCCATCAAGTGGCAGCAAACCTGCATGCAAGCCACCAAGGCCTGGATTCCATGCTCAGAAGGGCCAGGCAGACGGTGTACTGGCCAGGCCTGGAAGGGGATTTGCAGCACCACCGGTCCTTCTGCGACACCTGTAACGCCTACGCACCATCACAGCCACCTGAGCCGCTGATCCTCACGCCAGCCCCTGAGTATCCCTTCCAGCAGACAGTGGTGGACGTCTTCCAGCTGGACGAGTGCTCATACTTGGCTTATGCTGACAGGCTAACTGGCTGGCTTGAGGTAGCGCAGCTGCCCAGTGGTGCAACCTCGAACAAAATTGTGAGGCAGCTGAGGCTCTACTTTGCGAGATGGGCGCGCCCTGAGCAAATATCGACGGATGGCGGGACTAATCTAGTGAGTGAAGAAATGACTGCCTTCTTCGAGAGATGGGGCGTAACTGTGCGCCTCTCCTCTGCTCACTACCCGCAGAGTAACGGGAGGGCAGAAGCTGCAGTGAAATCTGCGAAGAGAGTGCTGCGGGGTAACATAGGAGCGAGCGGAAGCCTCTACAGTGACAAAGTTGCTCTCGCTCTGTTGCAGTACCTAAATACTCCCCTCCGTGGTATTGATAAGTCCCCGGCGCAGCTGGCAACGGGCCGTCAGCTACGTGATGGTGTTCCTGCCATCTCGCAAAACTTCAGGGTGGACGAACATTGGGGGCGCACACTGCGTGAACGAGAGCGGCAGGTAGCCAGACACAACAGTGTGGTGAAGGATCACGCAAGTGGGCATTTTCGCACCACCATCACCCCTGGTAGCGGTGTGCTGGTGCAGAATCAAGCTAATAAGACCTGGGACAGGTCAGGTATTGTTGTAGAGGCGAGAGACAACAGGCAATACCTAATAAAGCTTGATGGAAGTGGCAGGCTGTCGCTACGTACGCGCAAGCACCTCAAGCCGCTGCTACGCCCACATTCCAGCCCAACAGTACCTCCAAGGTCGCGGGTGCTGCCACTATCACCGCAGGATCACATGCCGCTGCAAACTCCATCCGGCATCTCGCTGACACACACTCCCGCGCCCAGCCGCCCTCGCCGCTGTGTGGCTAGGCCTGGATGGTTAAATGACTATGTTGAGTGAAGGTGGTTTAGTGTTAAGTATGAGGACATGTTGCGTGTTATGTTAAGTTACTAGCACTGCGGGCAAAGCTGTGTTTTACTATGTTGATGTACAAGAATGAGAGGACGTGTACTAGCCCGTCAGTATCTATCTAGCATAGGCACCTGCTTTATATTTTACTTTTGTAACGGGCCATCATGTTTTCTTTGTGGTTTTGTTACACTGATTATTCATTGCCATTGTCATGCCCCTGTATAATCTCCGGGGAGGGGAAGTTGTAGGATATACTGTATGGTGAGCGCTGGCATCCCTACATAGGGGAGCAGCGTCAGTTAGACTCGGGTTCGCTAAGCACGTAGACGTGCTGCTCTGTACGCTCCAATAAAGATAGACTACGGCTTCCTGTGTGTGTCTCTCATCTAGACACTCCTTGATCAGTTATTAAAGGATGACGCAGTTCCTTCTATTAATATGCCAGAAGGTAAGTCTCTGTCTAAATCTATTTTTTGCTGTTGTCTTAAAGTAATCGTCCAGACCCAATTTTTTTTGCCAAATTATGTTGAATGCACATTCAAAACACCTAATCCACCAAAAATAATTGATTTCCAGGCCTTATTTCCGTAAAAAAACGACTTGTAAAAAGCGCGCGAAAAAAAATCTTTCCTCCAACAGGGCTACGACTGTTATTGATGACGTCAGAACAGGGACGCCCGCAGACACTCTGTCTAACACCTGTCGGCAAATGTTATGATGAGCGATTGTACTTCGGTGTCAGACAGTGAATCTGTCGCTGTGACAGATCTAGAGTACGATGCTCAATCTGACACCGAAAGAAATGACGCTGGTCGCGTATACTATGAGGAAAACGAACCTCAGATTGTCATGGGATCCTATATGTTTGAGCCCGAGTACGAGGTGGATGAACAGGTGTTAGCAGAGCCTGAGGTTCAGCAGGAGGACCTGGCACTTCTCCAAAACATGGATTGGTAAATAAGGTTAAACCATGTGTGTGTGGGAATCACAATGAAGGTACTTTCGAGAAACTCCTATGGTTAGTTTTGGAGCTACAGTCAAACGTCATTACTTGGAAACCACATACTAGCATTAACTACAGCATAGAGTTGGAAAATATGCGGGCGGGAAGGCAGAAAGTGTGACAGCCACACCACCACAGGGTCTCTCACCACAGGGCACGCCCACTCCACAACTGGTTTACTTTGTTTACTTGGTCTTGTTAAGAGGCAAAGCCTCAGAGTCGTGGTGGTCCACCGCTGCTGCCAGTCCTGGCGTCCCTGTCTAACAGGGCCACCTGGTCTGGTATGGTGTTGGACTGAGTCACTGTCTTACGGGGGGGCGCCGCCCTTGTCCAGCACACCCTTGTACACAGGCTCACCTCACACTCGTCGTCCCAACCCACACACTGGGTAGCCGACTAGTCGCGCTGCACACTCTCACCCAGTCTTTCACCAGCTGTGTACCCTCGCTACACACCGTTTCTCAACACAACTGCCCGCCCCAACACACTATAGGCGTGTATCACACTACACACGCCACTCCTTTCCGTGTGCAAACTTTTCTCGAAAGGCACAGCTGTCTTGCTGCATCCATAAAGGATGCATGCATCTGGCATATAGCAAAAGAAATCTATCAGAAACACCCAAATATCTTCAAGTACTATATTTATCTCTGTGTTTACGTGCCTCTCTGATCAGCGCGGGAAGAGGAGCCTCCCTGATGCTACGTCACCGAGCCTGAGCGTCTGCAAACCTAGAGAGTGTTTTGAAAATTCGGGGAATTTGCAGATTTTGATTGCGGATTATTTAAAAACGGATGACTGGATACAAAAAGTGACGACGTATTGTTGATATACTCGTTAATGGCTATGATTTGATTGCATTAAATCAGGAATGATGATATGGTCTGGACGATTACTTTAAGTTTATATTCTTGTAATTAACATCATCCTCATCATTTCTTTGGGGAAGAAGACTATCATAATCCATCATTATAGTATATATTATCAACTGCTAATATAGACTGTGTACACATACAAAATGTGTGTGTACATTTTGTGTGCGGGAACTTTAATTAGCCCGTGGTGGTGGAGGGTGCGGTCAGGTAGCACTGGTATCCGGTCATTTCGTCTACATGCCATTTCGCCACACCATGGAGTCATTGCCGCTATCACACGGGCACTTTTTTGCTCAGTGAGTAGTTTGCTCAATGAAAGCCTGTTTCGTTGAGCAAACAGCGAATTCCTTGGAAGCTATTTCTGCCCAGTGTCCAGTGAGCAAAAATGTTTTCTGTTATAAAGAACCGATCATCATCATCATATTAGTGGATGACTAAATTATTTATTGCAAGAGCATTTTGTTCTAAAACTCTTTAAATACCGAATTATATGAAGGACAGTGGTGGTGGTGGTGGTGCAGCCGGTCATTTCGCCCACATGCCATTTCGTCACACAATGGAGTCATTTCGCCCACACTATGGAGTCATTTCGACCACACTATGAAGTCATTTCGCCCACACTACGGAGTCATTTCGCCCACGGTTACTGGTGGTTCATTCCATTTCTGCTTGTCAAAAATGCAAAGTTTCCATATTATAGGCCTCTTCCATTTGCGACATTTCAAGAACCAGTTCACGGAACCCAAGAGTTCAGGCGTTCCATTTGCGCACGAAAACCTGGGTCCGAGGCAAAGCGCGTAGTGACTCACCAAAACCCGTGAACTTTCTCTACTCACATTGAGAGGTGGGTAGCTTGGGTAGAGTTTTCAGTTCATAACAAACAATGGTCGCCTTGGGCCCTATTTCTCTTATCGTGAAGGGTTTTCCGCATGCACGAGTCGGAGAGGATGTCAGACGGCATAAAAGAGGCATACATGGCTGGTGGAGGTCATGCGTTCCCGCGATCTTAAACTTGATATGATCCCTTCACATAGCAGCTAGCTGAGTTATATCTCGTTATCTCTCTCTCTCGTTATCTCTCGTTATCTCTCTCTCGTTATCTCTCTCGTTATCTCTCTCTCTCTCGTTATCTCGTTATCTCTCGCTACCTCTCTCTCTCTCTCGTTATCTCTCTCTCGTTATCTCTCTCTCGTTATCTCTCTCTCTCTCTCTCTCTCTCTCTTGTTATCTCTCTCGTTATCTCTCTCTCGTTATCTCTCTCTCGTTATCTCTCTCTCTCGTTATCTCTCTCTCGTTATCTCTCTCTCTCTCGTTATCTCTCTCTCGTTATATCTCTCTCGTTATCTCTCTCTCGTTATCTCTCTCTCTCTCGTTATCTCTCTCTCTCGTTATCTCTCTCTCTCGTTATCTCTCTCTCGTTATCTCTCTCTCTCTCTCGTTATCTCTCTCTCTCTCGTTATCTCTCGTTATCTCTCTCTCGTTATCTCTCTCTCTCTCTCTCGTTATCTCTCGGTATCTCTCTCTCTCTCGTTATCTCTCTCTCTCGCTCGTTATCTCTCTCGTTATCTGATCTCTCTCTCGTTATCTCTCTCTTGTTATCTCTCTCTCTCTCTCTCTCTCCTCTCCTCTCTCTCCTCTCTCTCTCTCCTCTCTCTCTCTCTCTCTCTCCCTCTCTCTCTCCTCCTCCTCCTCTCTCTCTCTCTCTCTCCTCTCTCTCTTAAATTGCCTCGCCAGCTGAGTATGTTTGTAAACAAAAAACGGGGTTTTTGCGTTTTCCCTTTGTGACACGCGAACCCAACCCTGAACCCAGAACCCAACCTTGAACTGAAAGAACTGGTTCATGCAACTTGGCACAAATGGAGAGGCCTTATATTTGTTTAGGGTTTCTCATGAAAAGTGTGGCAGCTGGTGCCTTCTCTTTCCTGTTCCAATATTATTTATGTAAATTAATTTCTCTTTATTATTTGTAGTATTTAACTGGGGGGGTTTAATAAAACACAATAATTAGGAAATGCATACCTAAGTGGCTGGGATTTGAACTTATATACAGTAAAAAAAACAAAAAAAAAATCTGAAAATTTAATAAAAAAAAAAGGGGAAAAAGGGAAAAATAAAAAAATTTCAAAAAATCAAAGGGAAATTTTTTTTTGCCTAGCGGCAGCAGATTCTGACTCGCCACGCAGTGAAGGGCGGTTGGGGGGACCCAGATACAGTAGGCCTACCAGGTATTTTTATTTTGGGGGTACCCCACACGACAAGTGTGCCT
This sequence comes from Chionoecetes opilio, assembly GCA_016584305.1. Lineage (NCBI taxonomy): Eukaryota > Metazoa > Arthropoda > Malacostraca > Decapoda > Majidae > Chionoecetes > Chionoecetes opilio. The sequence goes on from JACEEZ010003109.1 coordinate 38,613, forward strand.
AGTGCGACTAGGTATCCTCTATTAGCTGAACCTGTGCATGGAGGATGTTACGTCAGGCCCTCTTTTTACATGGTTTTAGATTATACCGCGCGCAGTAGGTCCCCTGACCTGATTTATAGGCTATTTTGTAGTGTCCTTCTGGAGTAAAATTATACTTTTTAACTCCCCCTCCCTTGCCATCAAAAAATCCGTTTGTACGCTCCCAAAAGCTTTTTCTTGATGTTGCCGAGATTTAAAGTGCCGTACACTTCTTTAAACCTTTTGCAGAGGCTCAGGAAAATTCTTTAAAGGGTTTTGACATTATTGAAGGCACACCCAAAGAGAAAGTAGCGTGATTGCCCTGAAATTACCCACCCAAATATCAAAAATTGTTTTGAGCTCTTAGAATGGCCACATTGTTTTCTAACTCAAATAAAAGGGACTTGATATTAAATTTAAAAATTTTTT
>JACEEZ010003109.1:44059-79059 GCA_016584305.1 Chionoecetes opilio
TGAGTAATGAGTGGTGAGGTATGGGTGTGTGAGTAATGAGTGGTGAGATTTGACCCGTCCTTTTTCATAAATTGTCCTATTTCCATGGGGAAATTCTGTCTTTTATCTATGTTAGATCAGTGGTTTCCCCAAACCTTTGTTCTGTTGTTTCCCCCTTCCCCCTGTTCAACCATCCGGATTTCCCAACCCTTTATGTTGGTTTAAGAAAAAAGTAGCCAAAACACAACATTTACTTGCTTAAAAACAAGTATATAGACACTTTTCCTCTTTTAGATATACACGTAAAGAAAAGAAGTCAATACTGAACTCTGAACTCAAAGAGATTTTTTTTCTTCGACCTAAATGCTACCGGAGATAACAGTAAAAGTCCCCACCTGGTTATGTCCGCCAGGCGCCATATATTGAATTATACATCATTATGATTTTTATGTGCACTGAAGATAATACACAGTAGTTTATATCATGACTGTATATCTACCCTGTTTCAGCGTTTTTTTATGCTTTGTATCTGCAAGTAAGGGCGGTTTTAAATTTCGCTACGCATTTTTTTTTCGGGCGACGACGACAGCGATACGACACTCAGTTTAAAAAAACACTAGATGGCGACTCTACTGTTGGTAGCCACTTTGTAGATATTTTTGTCATTGTTCATTTATAGCCATAATATGACACAGATGAAGACACAAAATGACACAGACTTTCAGATAGCCCCTTCTAACTTTCCTGAAACCCCTGAATGTGAAATGTAAGTATTAACACCACCACAAGTCTGTAAACAGAAAAAAAAAATTGTCCTGGGGACTTAACTGTTATCTACGGTTTGTAATTTTGATGTCCTCGGATAAATTTCCCCCTTAGAATCTTGAAATTTCCCCCCAGGGGGAAATTTCCCCCAGGTTGAGAAAAACTGTGTCAGATAGTCTGGGAACCCTTAGTTGACCACCATTCATTACAAATTCTGGTGGTCACTGGCTCTGTAACATTAATGGCCAGAAAATCGGAAAATAATATTTGTTTCCTTCGAAAATATGGGTTGGGATGAAAGGTGGATGTAGATAATGTACATGTGTTGAAGGAACTAACCACGTGTACGTAAGACTACCGGGCCCCTTGTAGTTTCCTTTTGTTCTTGACTCAATGGACCCTACCCATAACTTAAAGTCACGGTTTGTTTACATCGGTGCATTGTGGGGGTAAGTCGGGGTCGCCGCGGGTGGACCTATGAAGGGAAAACTACGGCGATGGAAGAATTTCGAGTTATTTTGCGCGAAATTGATATTCCAGGTGCTACATTACGGGCTCTGTTCTCGCTGACAACACTAAAAAAGAAACCCTGAGGTAATGGCTGATGTGCAGAGGCTTCTAAACCAAGAAAAACAGAGTCAAACAGAGCCTCGTCAAAAGGTAAGCAACTGGTAGGTAGGGAATGTGTCCCTACCACTTGCTTACTTCTTAGTGGGGTGTGTGTGCAGGTGGAAGGCGCTCTAAATTCTACCTGTTCTTCTATGAGTTCGTATATCGTCTAGCTGTAGGCTACATGTCATTGTAGTTCATTTGAGCTCTTTGTAAGGATTTTGCGAGGGCCTAAAGTCATCACTGGCCTGTTGTCATGGTCACTTGTCCCTGTCTATCACTTCTTTCCTTATAAACTACAACTTATATATTCACAAACAGTGAAACTCCCACAAAACTTGAAGGAGGTTATTGGCCATCTTGCGGTAGTAGGGGTAATGCAAGTTAATGTTACTGTGGAGGACCCGCTGCGGCCGCTTGACAACCCTATGTTGTTGACGTCACAGCATGGCCCCGGTCGTTTTAGGGCCCGCACAAATTTTCCTCCACTTAAAATGGCCCTGCATCATCAAAAATACTGTTCACATCGAGGAATTCAGCATCACTGCCCTACTATATGAGTCTTGAAGATTTCCAATCTATCGTTACCTAAAGTAGAGAAAATGGGTCCATTTAGGGTTTCCGACACACCTGGCTTGTATTATTCATTCAGTCACCACGCACGTGGATGCATTTTGCCACACACACTCTATCAGGGTTCTTTCCCCGCACGCACAAATACTGCGTTGTCCCTTTGGTATACAGTTTAAGATTTTCATCCTATCTAGACACTTTGCAAGTACCAACTACAAGGTTATTGACTATACAAAGCGCCGCCACGTCAGCACGAACTGGGCCCGGGACTCGAACCGCTGACCGAATGCCACAGGGACGCTGCACATTGCGAACTCACGTCTCTACCAACCTTTGCCACCCTGACGGGCAACCTTGGTATACACTGCGCAATCACCACCCCCCTGGGCATCGAGAACATAATCTCTATTCCAATCATATTCCTACACTTAATACATTACTGCTCAATACAAGAATTCATTAATATTTTCCGAGTAATAAGAAATCATAATAATCATTTGCACTTCCCCTCACCGTTTCACTCTTTCTCTATAACCTCTTCACTTTTTATGCTTGCCATAGTGCCATGTGACCTCTGATGTCTGGCACATTTCCACCTTTTTGGCATTAAAATCAACCCAATCAATCCAATTCCCTCCAGCAATATTAGCATTCAGTTTCCACAAAATCTCTAAATTCTGGTTGTCACATTATCACTTCATTATATTCACCTCATGTTCAGCCCCTGCCATACGCATACCATTCATCCGTTCTATAAAAACGTCTTTCACCACCCGCAAACGTACATCCACGGTAGTCATCTGTCTGCCGCAGTTGTCGTCGGGGGCTAATTAGAACATAAACTGGTCTGGATTCAAGTATTTTTTACCTTTCTTTTGTTTCTACGGGTCACAACGAGTGTGAAAGTAACAATGAAATGTGCAAACAAAAAAAAAATCATGGTTAGGTTAGGTTAGTTGAGGGTTGGGTTTTGAACGTTAGAGTAGGTTAGTTAATGTTTTGATTAGGTTATTATTTGATGCTTTAACAACTGGACGTTTTTTTTTTTTCCCCGTCAAAATGTCTAAGAAAGTGTATTATTAGAAATTTGTCATCACTTATTCGAATTGCAAAAAACACTTAGGTTTCCCCACAGGAAAAAAATATCTCTACCCGTAGATAACAGTGAAGTCGCCCCCTGCAGTGAAGTCGCCAGGCCCCAAATATTACGAATTATAGCATCAAACTAGGGTGGTGTGGGGGGACACCGACTATTAGTGGAAAATATTCATAAAAAATCCTTTTTTTTACCTGAGAGGTGCACCTGTGCCCAAAAACAAACTTCACAATAGGGCCCACCTATGGTACCCTCATGAATACTTAACTCAGATAATAAGGGTCTTTAAAAGGTTTTTATTAAATTTTTGACTGTGATCCCCCCATTTTCGGTGTGACCCCACCCCACCCTACCTCTTAGTCATGAAGTCTAACCCTGTTGCTCACATGTAGTTCACTGAGGGTGGCGCTCCCATCCGTGGTGGCATGGTGGCGCGAAATTTTTGAATTAATTTTCGCGTTGTATGCCTTCGTACGGTGATCTTCGGTGGTGACCCCACCCCACCCTACTGATTTTTTTATGTGCCACTGAAGATGTTACAAAAGTTATTTTATAACATGACTGTAAATCTTACCCTGTTTAAACGTTTGTTTAATGCTTTGGTATCTGCAAGTAAAAACTGTTGCGCATTTTGCTTCTCACGTTTTTCTTCGCACGACGACAGACAGCAGCTGATCACCTTTCGGGCGACAGGCACCAAAACTTGCCAGAATCTTTAAAACTTGAATAAAATTTTGGGTTTTTCACGTTGGCAGAGGAATTTTTATATACCAAGCATCTTCCGCAGCTAATATATATAGAGACTTGTTTTTACTTTACCTCTAATTCCTAATTCCCCAGATGGCGACTCAACTGTTGGGTTAAAATATAGCTGGCGACTTTACTGTAGTAGGTATAGTGAGGTCCCCCGCTGGGTTTTATTTTTGAAATTTTTGGTTCATTTATAGCCCTAATATGACACAGATAAAGACACAAAATGACCCCAGACTTGCCAGATAGCCCCTTCTAACTTTCCTGAAATCATGGATGTAGAAATGTAAGTATTACGCCACCACACGTCTGTACATAACAAAGAAATGTAGAACTGGCGAACTTCACTGTTATCTACGGTAGGGAAAGCATCACATATAAAGCAAAAAAAAAAAAAAAAACTCATCTGCGAATCTTGCAACAATCAAACTAAATTTTTACCGGGGTCGATCATGGGTACTGGCGTAGTACTCGACGAAAGTGGATTTGGCTTCCGCGTCACGTGGCTGTGTTTGAGGGTGGACGCAAGATCAAATAGACTTTTTAAAGTGTCTATTAGTGTCTTTAAAAGGGTGTCTTTATAGTGTCTATTAATCCAAGGCCCCAAGAAAGGAAGGTACGTCAGCCAACCTGCGCCCACAAGTTAATCCCTCTCCCTGTTCACGTTGGGTGGACGTGCTTGTGCTTTTTAAAGCCCCGTCCACATGTGCCTCTTTTTTGTGCATCACTGTGTATCTTTCGCCCCCCCATGGAGTCCCTTTTGCCCCACATGTCAATTCGCCCACACTATGGAGTCATTTCGCCCACACTATGGAGTCTAGGAGCTAGTAGGTTAGGTTATATTTGTTTTGTGTCGAGAACCCCCCCAACCCCCGCTAGGAGGTTAGGTTAGATTGTTTAGGTTTGGTTAGGGTAGGTTAGATTTGGGTAGTTTAGGTTAGGTTAGGTTAGGTTTAGGTTAGATTTTTGGGTTTGGTTTTGCATAGGTTAAATTTGGTTAGGTTTAGGTTAGCTTAGGTTAGATTTGGTTTAGGTTTGGTTATCGGGGGTTCAAGCCCCCTGCTAGGGTAGGTTAATTTTGGTTAGGGTTAGGTTTATTTTTGGGTTTGGCAATTTTCCTCTAGATATAAGGAAATTACCCTAAAATCTAGGGAATTTTACCCCCCCCCCCCCCTGCACAACTCTTTTTAAATTTCGTGTTTCCGACGCATAATTTGTTCCCCACCCGAATACTCCCGCATTCCCACAGGTCCCAAACTTGTTTGGGGGAAAATGGTAGAGTATAGGCAAACACTAAAATTTCCGTCATTCGCCCAAGGTTTTCTGGTACGGTTCATTCCAATTTTTGCCAGAGGGAAGATATAGTTACATGACTCCCCTGACATGGATCGGTGGGCGAATTGACTTTAGAGTGGGCGAATTGACCCTACATTGGGGCGAATTGACGTTGTGGGCGAAATGACCGATAACCACTCCAATCATAAAAAAGTTGCATAACCACGGGACATTACCCATCCTTACCTCATGGTACCTGGTACTGTCGTCTACCGATATTTTTTATCCCCACAAACCGGGAAAACTCGTCGACGGTTATGGTTAGTTAGATTTTGCTTTGAAATTTTTCTTATTACTCCCCCCACAAACAAGTTGCATAACCACAGTGACATTACCCATCCTTGCCTCATGGTACCTGGTACTCTCGTCTACCGAATTGCTCGCCCCACACAAATCGGGAAAAACTCGCCGACGGTAATGGGTTATGTTTTGGTTACCGTTAGGTAACCTAAGCTGGTTACCTAAACTGTGGTAAAAGTGGTATAATTCCAGGGCGTGATTAGCTAGATTGGCAATGTCGCAATAACCAGGTTGGCTTATATTAGCTTCATTGAGTCATCATGTGCTCCACAGTGATGAGGCAAACTGTATGGTAAAATCATAATTGGAAGAGTACAAAAATCACAAATGGCAAGGTAATTAGTTTAGGAGCAAGGCGATTTAGAACTGGGAAAGGTTGTGTAGATCAGATCTTAGATATGCGAATGATATAATTAAGACAATGTTAGCAAAATACAAGAAGATGTAGTATGCTACATTCATGGATTTAGAGAAAGCATAGATAAATATCCAGATGAACACCGAACTCCTTTGGTGGACGAAACTACTTTTTTCTGGTGTGTTTTAAATGAATCTGCTAACCGTTTCTGTCGCAATTTTTATTATTTTTTTTTTTTTTTTTTTGGGAAAATGACAAAAAAAAAATTGAACCTAAACCTAACCTAACCTTTACCTAACCTTAACCCATACCTAATCTATACCTAACCTAACCTTTACCTAACTAAAAAAAAAAAAAAAAAAAAAAACTAACCTTTTACCTAAAAAAAAATGGGATATTTAAAAATAAAAAAATATAAAAATTGCGACAGAAACGGTTAGCAGGGTTCATTCAAAACACATAAAAACACCCCAGAAAAAAGTAGTTTCGTCCACCAAAGTGAGTTCGGTGTTCATCTGGACTAATACCAAAGCATATGACAGAGTAGACTGGGAGGGAATGTGGGATGTATTGAAGGGTTAAAGAGTGTGTAAAGGGTGGAGTATGTATGTATAACTATTATTATATATTAAACTAATAAGCTTTTACCTGTGATTATGAATACCTAACCTAACTGACCTTTACCTAACCTAACGGTTAACCTAACCTAACAATACCGTCGGCGAGTTTTCCCGATTGTGTAGGGACGAGCATTTCGGTAGACGAGAGTACCAGGGACCATGAGGCAAGGGATGGGTTTAAAGTCACCGTGGTTATGCCAAAATTTTTATGGATGGAGTAATAAGATAAATCAAAGCAAAATCTAACCTAACCATTACCGTCGGCGAGTTTCCGATTTGTGTAGGGATAAAAATATCGGGAGACGACAGTACCAGGTACCATGAGGCCAAGGATGGTAATGTCACCGTGGGTTTATGCAACTTGTTATGGATGAGTAATAAGATAAATCAAAGCAAAGGTTGGTTTATGTTGGTGTAGACTCAAAGAGTATTCATTGGCTCGTCAAGTAACACTTAAACTATGATGTTTCCACTACTTTATTATGAGGAAAGGGAACAAAGGAACTCAATTAATAAAGGGATTTTAATACTATCATAACCAAAGAATTGTACAACCTACAAAGTAAGACTACGACGATGAAAATAATTCACGTGTTTTGGCCCAATTGATATTCCAGGTGCTATATTTTCCCTGCTCGCTGACACTAGAAGACCAGTGATGGTTGATGCAAAGGCTCTAAACCAGGAAACAGTACAGCAGAGTCCTTATAAAGCTAAACAAGTGGTGAGACACATTACGTACCTAATTTCTTTCCCTTTGACGAAGCTCTGTTATGACTCTTTTCTTGGTTTAGAAGCCTCTGCAATCAGCCTACTCAGGTTCTCTAAGTGTGTCAGCGGAACAGAGCACAGTATATAGGCACTGGAATACAATTCCCGCAAAATAAAATCGAATTCTTCCATCGCCGTAGTTTTCCCTTCGAAGGTCCACCGGGGCCCGACTTATCCCACAATGCCGAGTAAACAAACGTGACGTAGTTATGTCTGGGTCCCTGGTTGTGGCAAAGGGCGGTAGGTCACGCCCCTTCCCGTTTAACCCGGGCCTCATCACGCCGCTCCACAACTTTGAAGTATGCCAAGTTATTCTTTTGATATCAACTTACTAAAATACCCACATCTCATCTAAACCCCAAACCCTTATAGCCGACAATCACTATTCAATATACTAGGGAGGGGAGGATGGGGCGGTATAGAAAATATAATTTCCGCCATAATTCCTCAACAATCCAACCTTGCGTATATTCTTCTTTGGACCCTACGCTTCGAGGCGTTACTGGCTGATTTGTACTAGAGAGGGGCCCGAAGATACTATAGCCCTCATACAAGGGAAGACCTATAATAGTAAATAAAACCAGGGAATAGTTAAGGAAATCTTGTAATAATAGAATAAGCCTTGATGTAAAAAAGAAACGGTAGGCAGGACGGTCCACGGTACTGATGCGCGCAACTTCAAGTTGAGAAATGCCCATTTGAACGCTAGACTTGCCCCGACCAGGGCTTTGTCTGGAGTTGGGCGACTTTTTCATAGTCTTCATAAAAGATTTTTCATAAACCCTTTACTCTTCCTTTACATCTATTCCAAATGGAACTGTCGCCGAGAATTTCCGCGTCGGCGAGCGTTCCACTGTCGGCGACAGTTCTCGTTTGATGCTTCGGCGACAGTTCCTATCGGCGACAGTTCCATAAACCTCGCGGAGGCTGTATGAATGAACAACGAGGTGGTGGCGGGTGTCGCCGCCGTCGTGATGGCCACTTGTACCGCCACACCGAAACTCTCTACCACATAAAATGCCACCCTACATTAAACCTCTTTGCGAATGACATTATTTGCTGCTTCAAATTATACGAAGAACAGGCTCCTGAAGCTGTGGGTAGGCTACACATGCAATCGACAACACACACACACACTATTCAGTAATAAATTATGTACGTCTCCTATAATGGTATAAATATCAATTTTATGCACATTATAGCCTGGTTCACACTTCACGTATTTGCTACGTCCGTCTTGTTATCGTGACGTCACCGTGACGTCACGATGACGTTACCTCGTCTCATTGGTCGATCACTCCCGCTCGCTCATATCAGAAAATATTGCAGTATAAAACCTCCTTGCTTTCCTTACTTCCTCCCTTTTGTACCCCATGACACACCTATTACTCCCTTCACTATATACCCCTTCACTCCCTGGCATATTTATATAGTGCTACAATCCCCTGACAACAGTCTATTGCAAAGCTTACAAGTGGAATCTGTATAGCGGGGTCCACAAGTGTTTCCACATATCTCAGTCGTGGCTGTATTTTTCAAGTCACTAATAATTACTACCTATTACACGGCCTGTAGAGGGTGTTGATGGCGTAGCGTGATGCTGTAGGAAGGATGGTATATATTAGCTACTAGAGGGGCACGTGAGAGGGTTAGAACTAGTTCAACTAGAGAACACGAGAAATAACGCATTAAAATACACAAGAGGTAGTGGTGGTGGTCGAGCTTACATTCACGCAGCGGTGCCGCTGTTTCCCCTTCAAGCAGCGGAACACAATATTTTCACATCATGTATGTCTTCCTTTACTAATATTGTCTTCCAGAATCACTGATAATAAGTATATTTTAAATCAGACCTTGGAAACAGCATTATTTTGATATTGCAAAACTTAGTTACGTATAATGTTCTATAAATTGTGGCACCACCGCTCACGCAGCCCGCCAAAAGGGCTGCGTGAAAAAAGGGCCCCTCCAATGATCTGAAACTCGAGAAATGCCAGTGGTCGCTGGCAGTTTTAACTCAAAGGTTGGTCTACTGTGTTTTGGCTCCGCGACTAATATTTTTCATAAATTAATTTCGCGATAAACATTGATGCACCGCATCTGAATACCAAAAAATATAGTTCTTCTGTTGTTCTACTAATTATATGGATGACATGCATTACGATGGAACGTTCTATAATAGCAATTTAATGCAAATTACTCGCCTCGAGTAGCAAAGCTTAATATATTTTTTACATGTATATTGTGGCATGTAAAATTTGGGCGATGTTCACACTGTTTTCTAAGACAGTACTGCTGCGTCTGGCAAACGCTTGTCAAAATACAATAAGCAATGCCTTGGAAAAACGAAGAATAAAGAATGCCGAAATCGGCTTGTTGCTGCGACAATGTAGGTTATAATGGACCCGTTTACTCTACTTGAGGTAAGGATTGATTTGACATCTTCAAGCCTCATATAGTTGGGCAGTGATGTTGATTTTTCTATGTGAACAATATTTTTGATGATACAGCCAATTTAAGTACAGGAAAATGTATACGCTCTAAAACGACTGGCGCCATGTTGTGACGTCACTAGCTTAGACAACAGAGCAAAACAGCTGTGAAGCGGCCGCTACTATTATGTACTACCTACTAATACACCAACTTGCATTACCCCTACTACCGCAAGATGACCAGTAATCCTCCTTCAGGTGATGTAGTAGGTATTCACTGTGTTTGTGAATATGTAAGTTGTAGTTTATAAGGAAAAAGTGGATAGACAGAGATAATTGGCCCGTGACACCTGACAAGTGATGACTTCTGGGATCGGCATTCCTTATAGGGAGCTTAAATGAACCTGCAATGACATGTACAGCTAGACAGATAGACGAACTCATAGAGGAACAGGTAGAAATGTATGGTTAGTAAAGGTAGTGGTGAGTAGAGTGACGAAGGGTGTGTTTTGCTTATGTGGGGAAAGAAAGCCATACATTTCTACCTGTTCCTCTATGAGTTCGTCTATCTGTCTAGCTGTACATGTCATTGCAGGTTCATTTAAGCTCCCTATAAGGAATGCCGATCCCAGAAGTCATCACTTGTCAGGTGTCACGGGCCAATTATCTCTGTCTATCCACTTTTTCCTTATAAACTACAACTTACATATTCACAAACACAGTGAATACCTACTACATCACTTGAAGGAGGATTACTGGTCATCTTGCGGTAGTAGGGGTAATGCAAGTTAGTAAGGTTAGTTAGGTTAGTAAAATAAAACTATAATTTGCGGTTTGCTGAGCCAAAACAAGCCGATCAGCTGATCAGGCGAGATCTGAGTCTGCAGTTACTACGTCACAACCAATCACAGCGCATTCCGCCGTGTTGTGATATTTTGGCCCCAAAAAGGCCATATATTTCATTTATGGTGCATTTCTCAGCAAAAAGAATATGAGTACAGTGATATGTAGCCTATATTGCACCCAAAGCTTTATAATACTCCGTGTTTTAGGTGTGAGTAAACGGGTCCATTGTGGAGGCGACACGCCGCGGCGGGGAGTGGTGGCGGGGAGATTGTGGCGGGGAGATTGAATCAAAACATTGCTACTTCACGCGTCGACTCATTGCACTTCCAGGCTTTCTATCTGATTGATACACAATAATAACAGGAAAATATGACTGCCTAGGTATAGATAACTTCTAAACATTCGTTATTGACTATATAATAGCATAGAGTAGCATTTACCTCGCCTCCTCAACTATAACCTACTTGGTTATTTGGTTATATACAATGTTTTACAGAATCAGGCTTCTATACAATATACATATAGAAGAAAATCGTTCTTAATATTATACTTTTGTGTTTTAAGTGCAGTGGAATAAGCCCATATTTTGTTTTCCAGTAGACCAACTTATTATAAAAAAAGTGAGTTAAAACTACCAGCGACCCCTGGCATTTTGGGTTCCAGTTCTCTCGAATTGGAGGCTCCGAATCTTTTGCCTCCAGACGCACGTCTTTCAAGGTCACACAAGCAGGAAGTGACGTCACGGTGACGTCACGTTGGCAAGACGGACGTAGCAAATACGGGAAGTGTGAACCCCGCATTAAACTTGCTTTGGATGGTTTCAAATACCTACTAATCTTTAAATCTATTTTCTCCCTTTGATCATAATGATCCACTCATCAATCCTGATAGACTCAATTTTATGAAAAAGATAGTTAGATGCCACAAATAATTCACAGACAATACACAAAAGTTTGTATTTTTGTCATCCCGTTGTCATAGATTTATCGTAAATCAATGGTAATCTCAGTAATATGTTAATACACTTTTGGTGGATTGGCGCGCTAAACGGTAGCAAAATATCGATTGCTCCCGAGGAAGCTTCCTAGATTATGCCTGTGATTGTTTGCAGTCATGTTATCTGGCAACGGCAGTGTGACAGTTCCAGGATTGTTCCTTCACCTTCACCTCAGAGTAACTAGTAGATGCCTGTTTACTTAACCCACGGTACTACTTTGATGGAACTTTCTAAAATCACCCAAATAGATTGTGAGAAAGAAAATAGTCATCTTTCGTATTTTTGTAGAAATTTTCCTGACATCTTTGGAAATGGGTCCGACACACGTATTGTTTTTCAAATCTACTACCTTGCATATTCATAGAGTATAGAAAACACCCATCAAAGAAGAGATAACGTATGCTTATAATAACACACAATATTATATATTACACAGAATGAGTATTTGGTGAGGGATTTGACATTTGACGATTGCGCCAGCGGTGGTTGCCAGGCGGTGACCAATGGCAGCAGGTCCCGCGCCCCAGGGGATACCAGGGGCTACAGTCAGAGAGGCTAACGTCCATGCTTCACGACCTAGCGACATCCATCAGCTATTCTGGGCAACTTTTGGCATTCTGCGGGCAGATTGTGACGTACTTATAAAGACGTTAGTGGCCTTTAAACTTAAAGACTGCCTAAGGGGTGGTGTAGAGGACGTAATATATATAAAAATACTCATAAATTGAGTATATATGATGTTTTCTGACTCAAGAACTGAACAGGGCAAGTATACAAATGAAATTATGCCATATTATAATGCCATATGCGCTCGTGATGAGTTTAGTTCACCCCGACTCACCACACCATACACCACCACGCACGGCTCCACGACAGACAAGGTACATATATTCCTTCTCCTTCCTTTTCCTTTCCTTCCTTTCTCCTTCTCCTTCTCCTTCTCCTCCTCCTCTTCCTCCTCCTAACCTTTTCTTATAGCAGTTGGTAGTAGTTGTAGTAGTAGCAGCAGTAATAGTAGTAGTATAGCAGCAGTAATAAGCCGTGTTTTTGTCGTCCAAGCATCGTCTTGGTAAATTACGAAGACCGTTTTTTCTCGCAATTGAAAACGGATTGGTTTCTGCGACAACACAACAAGCTTGGTAGGGGCCGAAATAATAATCAGTCCAAAACATTGCAAACTATATCACAAAGCAGTATAACACACATTTCAGCAAGTGTTATTGGAGTGGTCTTCGTAATCCAAGACGGTGCTTGGACGATAAAAACACGGCTTATTACTGCTGCTATACTACTACTATTACTGCTGCTACTACTACAACTACTACCAACTCCTATAAGAAAAGGTTAGGAGGAGGAAGAGGAGGAGCAGAAGGAGAAGGAGAAAGGAAGGAAAGGAAAAGGAAGGAGAAGGAATATATGTACCTTGTCTGTCGCGGAGGCGTGCGTGGTGGTGTATGGTGTGGTGAGTCGGGGTGAGATGTAAAGAAAAGTAGCTTACTGCTGCTACTACTACTACTATTACTGCTGCTACTACTACAACTACTACCAACTGCTATAAGAAAAGGTTAGGAGGAGGAAGAGGAGGAGGAGAAGGAGAAGGAGAAGGAGAAGGAGAAGCTAGGAGGTGGAGGAGGAGGAGGAGGAAGGAGGGTGGAGTATTTTGGTGTGGATGATAAATTTGTTTATAAACCCAGCTGAGAGCGTGGAAGCCTTGTGCTTGGCTGAAACTTTTTGAGAAATACTATGGGATTCGCTGGCGAGGCTGTGACGTCATTGTACTCGCTCAGCCAATCAGCTATCGAAGCCCATAGCGACACCGTAGCGCCACTCCCATATCTCGTACCAGAATCCCCGCGAGCTCCGGGTCGTACAAATAAGGAAGTTAGTTAAGCTAAACACCGTGCCCTTTAACTCTCTCCGAATGTCTGCCCTGACCAAAGACCCTACACGCAAGATAGGAAAGCAAGGGCAGACATTCAGAGAGAGTTAAAGGGCACGGTGTTTAGCTTAACTAACTTCCTCTATTTGTACGACCCGGAGTTCGCGGGGATTCTGGTACGAGATATGGGAGTGGCGCTACGGTGTCGCTATGGGCTTCGATAGCTGATTGGCTGAGCGAGTACAATGACGTCACAGCCTCGCCAGCGAATCACATAGTATTTCTCAAAAAGTTTCAGCCAATCACAAGGCTTCCACGCTCTCAGCTGTGTTTATAAACAAATTTATCATCCACACCAAAACACTCCACCCTTCTTCCTCCTCCTCCTCCTCCACCTCCTAGCTTCTCCTTCTCCTCCTCTTCCTCCTCCTAACCTTTTCTTATAGCAGTTGGTAGTAGTTGTAGTAGTAGCAGCAGTAATAGTAGTAGTAGTAGCAGCAGTAATGAGCCGTGTTTTTATCGTCCAAGCACCGTCTTGGATTACGAAGACCACTCCATTTCACGCAACACTTGCTGAAATGTGTGTTATACTGCTTTGTGATATTGTTTTCAATGTTTTGGACTGATTATTATTTCGGCCCCTACCAAGCTTGTTGTGTTGTCGCAGAAACCAATCCGTTTTCAATTGCGAGAAAAAACGGTCTTCGTACCAAGACGATGCTTGGACGACAAAAACACGGCTTATTAAGTTATTACTGCTGCTACTACTACTACTATTACTGCTGCTACTACTACTACTACTATTACTGCTACTACTACTACTACAACTACTACCAACTGCTATAAGAAAAGGTTAGGAGGAGGAAGAGGAGGAGAAGGAGAAGGAGAAAGGAAGGAAAGGAAAAGGAAGGAGAAGGAATATATGTACCTTGTCTGTCGCGGAGCCGTGTGGTGGTGTATGATGTGGTGAGTCATGGTGAGATGCCACCATTCGCCACTCGGCCCATCACCCCATAACAAACTCATAATAAACTCACCACGAGTGTAGGAGATTGTTTTATGGCCTAATTTCATTTGTATACTTGCCCTGTTCAGTTCTTGAGTCAGAAAACATATATACTCAATTTATGAGTACTTTTATGTATATTGCGTGCTCTACACCACCCCTACCGTGGTCGCTATGTTTTGACAGCTTAACGTCTTTAAGTACGTCATCAATGTGCCCGCAGAATGCCAGAACAGCTATTGGAAGTCGCTAGGTCGTGAAGATTGGACGTTAGCCTCTCTGAATGTAGCCCCAGATCAGGTGTTCCGGAGTGTGCTGTCGTGTTTGGACAGTCGCTAGGTAGCAGCACCGGCGCTCGTTGTTTTATTGTATAGATATTAGTTGTTACTTCTCACTAGAGTGCGGCTTTGTGGTGTAGTGGGTAGCGCGCCCAGCTGCGGCTCCGCGGGCTCGGGTTCAATTCCCACCTGGTGATACTATATTTCAGTATATATTATTATCATGTCTGATTGTGTATGTGTGTGAGTGTGTGTGCTAAAAATGCATAGAGTATTGATCTTGATGTCAGAGGGAGTAATAATTTGATTTAAATAAGTCCTCAATCAACAGTTACATTGGTTCGCCACAGATGGCGCTCGTGTTAGACATCACAAATTATGCTTAGGCTAGGGCCTCAGCTTTCCTATCTTGCTTGTAGGGTCTTTGCCCCAGACGCTCCTCCTCCTGCGCAGAGGGGGCGCGCAACCCACGTGCCCTAGCTGTCACACCGCGCGCAGGAACAGACCTCGTGGGAGCCACAAGGCAGAGTGTAAACAATTTCTAAGTGTTAAATAGGAAATACGCTATTAAGTGGCTATGGATTGCGAGATGTATACCGGCGTGGTCGTCAAGGAGGAGGTGGTGGACATGAAGGAGGTGGTGGGCATCAAGGAGGAAGTGGTGTTCAGGGGCTACATTCAGAGAGGCTAACGTCCATGCTTCACGACCTAGCGACATCCATCAGCTGTTCTGGCATTCTGCGGACACATTGATGACGTACTTAAAGACGTTAAGCTGTCAAAAACAGGCAACTGCCTACAGGCAGTTGTGGAGCACGCAATATACATAAAAATACTCATAAATTGAGTATATATGATGTTTTCTGACTCAAGAACTGAACAGGGCAAGTATACAAATGAAATTAGGCCATATAACAATGCCATGCGCTCATGATGAGTTTGTTATGGGGTGATGGGCCGAGTGGTGAACGGCGGCACCTCACCCAGACCACCTCGCCTCACCACACCGGCGGGTAGCTGCCACTAACCGCCACGCGCACGGCTCCGCATCAGACTGAAGGTATAATGGCTCCCTTTTCCTTAATAAAAACCCAAGCCCTTGTCCATCCAGCCGTGATGGGTACCGGGTGTTAGCCGGTGTTTGTGACCCGCCTCCCGGTGTGGTTGCTTCCCCCAAATGGCAGGAAGACCAGTTACGAATAGAGAGAAGTTATCAAACGGAAAAGATCACCCATAGTGACACCGTAGCGCCACTGCCATATCTCGTACCAGAATCCCCGCGAGCTCCGGGGTGTAGAAATAGAGGAAGTTAGTTAAGCTAAACACCGTGCCCTTTAACTCTCTCTGAATGTCTCCCCAGCAACCCAGCTGGGTACACAAGGCCGATGTTTGTAGTTGTGAGCAACTCAACGATAGGGTTGTGCGGTATCAAGAAAATACCGGTATTGCCGATATCGGTTTACGGTAGTAATACCGGTACGTCCTCATACCGGTATCAATTACGATACCGGTATACCGATATCGTTATTACGATATCGGTATTTGTTTTTTTCGTGTTTTTTTTTACTTGTCCATTCTCAGACAATTATTAACCTCTACAGCATCGCCCCCCCTCCCCCCCTTAAATAAAGTTTCCTATAGCGTCGGCCATTTCTTTTTTTACAATTATCAACCCCTACCTTACAGCATAGGTAGAGGTAAGGTAAAGATGGGAGCATACGCATAGCTGCGCGTGGCATGTGGTGCTCATCTCCGTGGCATTAGCCCCTAGAGCCTGTGGTGGGTGAGAACCCGTTACCCCGGAACACAGGGCTAGTGTGATTCCCGGGTTACCACAGACCACAGTACAGCATAGACCCCCCTAAAATAAAGTTTCCTGTGGCTTCGGCCATTGACAGATTTAAGGGGGGAGCGAGTAAACTATGGCCTAGGCCCCGCATCCCAGAGGAAAAAATATGTTTTCAATGAAAATCTGTATGCTGGACATTTCTTATTTGCTCGAACACTGTTACATTGCATGTACCATAATATGCCACAAATTAGTACCAATGTAATGTAAAATATGGGTGGAAAAAGTTTCAATTAAACTAATATGAAATCTGAACCACATTTGGTAAAATTTTAGAGTCCTTTCCCGCCCTTATTAGTGGTTTTATTTTATCCAGACTTTCACAAATCCCTTCAGATACCTCTAAAACGTAATAATAAAGTGGGGGAGAGATTAAAATATAAAAAATAAATTACTAACCTAACCTAACCCAACCTAACCTAACTTGGTAAAATTGTAGTCCTTTCCCACCCTTATATCTCGTTAGGAGGTTATTGGTTAGGTTGTAGTGAGGTTAGGTTAGAAATTTTATTTTGGGGGCCAGGGTGGGGGTAATATAGGGTGGAAGGGGGCATCTCCCCCACTTTATAATTACGTTTTAGAGGTATCTGAAGGGATCTGTGAAGGTCTGGAGAAAAAAGAAACTAATAAGGGCTGGAAAGGACTCTAGAATTTTACCCCACATTTCATTCCGGGCCCCGCACTCCCACGTACCAGTCTATATAGGGCCTCGCACACCATAAATCCGCCCCTGGCGTCGGCCATCTCTTTTTTTTTTTACAATTCGTAACCCCTACCGTACAGCATAGACCCCCCTAACATAAAGTTTTATGTGGCGTAGGCCATTATTTATTTTTTTTCCAATTCTTAACCCCTACCGTACAGCATAGACCCCCCTAAAATAAAATATTATTTGGCGTAGGCCATTTCTTTTTTTGCATCAGTAATCTAATATATTATAGGAGTAGCCGTGTGTCTGTGTGTGTGTGTGTGTGTGTACTGTGTGTGCATCTAGGTAGTATGATGGTAGTATCAGTATCTTTATTATTATTATTATGATCATTATCAATATTATTATTATTATTATTATTATTATTATTATTATTATTATCATTTTGATTACTATTATCATTATTGTTATCAATATTATTGTCAGTATCACTATTATTGTTATGATTATTTTATCTGAGCTATTATTATTATTATTATAACTTATTGTTATCATTAATACCAATGACATTATTGTTATTATTATTATTATTATTATTGTTGTTTTTATTATTATAATAATTTCATCATTTATTTTAAATTATTATTATTGTTATTATTTCAAAGGCGTAGAGCCGTAGACGGAGACACGTGAAACGCGAGTTCCTTCAAAATAGATGGTAAAGATACGAGGGGTCAGTCTATCTGAGGTGTAAACACACACACACACACACACACACACACACACACACACACACACACACACACACACACGCACACACACATACACAGTCACACCCACCCACACACACACACATATACACACACACGGGTACCCCGTGGTGTAAGGGAAGCACGCTCGGTTCACAACCCGGGTTCGATCCCCGGGCAGAGCGGAAACAGATGGGTTGTTTCCTTAAAACCCGAGCCCCTGTCCATCTAATTATCTCTATCTTTATATTTTCTCTATCTAATTCTCGACTTTTTTTTTATTCTCTAATTCTCTCTCGCTCTCTTTAATTATTTGTCTCTCTAATTCTCTATCTCTCGCTCTTTCTATTATCTTTAATTCTTTCAGTCTTTCTCTAATTCTCTCGCTCTTTCTATTATCTTTAATTCTTTCAGTCTTTCTCTAATTCTCTCTCTAATTCTGATATATCTATCCATATTATGTGTTACAACTCTCTTTTTCTCTTTTTTCCCTCTCTCTCTCTCACTCTCTCTCTCTCTCTCTCTCTCTCTCTCTCTCTCTCTCTCTCTCTCTCTCTCTCTCTCTCTCTCTCTCTCTCTCTCTCTCTCTCTCTCTCTCTCTCTCTCTCTCTCTCTCTCTCTCTCTCTCTCTCTCATCAAGGCCGTTATCTAGTCAACGCTTAATTCCTGTATCCTACACACACACACACACACACACTATGACACACACATAGCAACTGAAAGTGTGTGTGTGTGTGTGTGTGTGTGTGTGTGTGTGTGTGTGTGTGTGTGTGTGTGTGTTGCATGGTCTATATGACTCAAGCTAGGCAGCAATTATAATGATAGTAATTACTTAATTGCTTGTTAAGTGTTAAGTGGTATATTAATGTGTTAGTCATTAAGGATTCTGTCTAAGATCCTGTTTCTTCCTGGCGCGAGAGAGAGAGAGAGGAGAGAGAGAGAGAGAGAGAGAGAGAGAGAGAGAGAGAGAGAGAGAGAAGAGAGAGAGAGAGAGAGAGAGAGAGAGAGAGAGAGAGAGAGGAGAGAGAGAGAGAGAGAGAGAGAAAAAAAAATAAGGACTATGGATAATTACATCTCTTCATTTTCTTAATAACACTTTCCCTCTAAACTCTTTTTACACACACACACACACACACACACACACACACACACACACACACACACACACACACACACACACACACACACACACACACACATTTGACGTCAAAGGAAATTCGATATATACATGGGTATTTTAACAGGATATAACGGTAATAATCTATAGTCTCTTTTATTTAATGAGGTGACAAATCCTTGCCTTCTGCTTTGCTATCCTATCTATAAACCGTATCTAATATCATGATGTCTCCTGATATCATTAGTTAAGCTTTGAACATCATAGCTATATCATCATAACTTTGTGTCATGATTCTCTCTCTTTCTCTCATTTTCATTCTTCCTAATTCTTTCTCTCGCACTTTCTCTTTCTATTTCCCTCTCTCTCTCTCTCTCTCTCTAACTTTCTAATTTTCTTTTTATTTCCATCGCTCTTTATCTCTCGCTCTCTAATTATCTTTCTTTCTCTGATTTCCTCTCGTTCGCTTTCTCTAATTCTCTTATTCTAATTATCTCTATTTTTCTCTCATTCTAATTATCTCTATTTTTCTCTCATTCTAATTAGTACTTGTCTCTGATTACAGTCAAGGTCTCACAACACAGCCGGCTTTTTGTTACTGCATTTTTTTATGCCATGGATATCATAGGGTATATAAGTACCAGCAAGTGAGATCCCAGCATTCACAACCCCACACACCACCGCTGACTGCTGCCAAGCTAAGTCGCAGCTATAAGCTCCTCTGAGGTTTTGGAGAAAATAAGGAAGCTATAAGAGGCCGCGAGACCTACACGTGGTACTTCCTAAGAAAATACCTTGAAGATATTTAAAAGCAAACATCATCTTTGTAATGCTGCTAATTCTGCTTAGCACCGTAGGCTTGGCCATGGCAGGGCAAAGCAGCACTCCTGGCCCTGCTCCAGCAACCAGTCAACCGGGTCTGCACAGCCGGGCATCGCTCCTGCACAACCTCATCGTGCAGTGGGGCTACAGCGATACATGTGTGGCGACTGCACTAGAGGCTCTAGAGGCTTGCAATCCTATCTTCTCAGAGCAGCACCAACAACAACCATCCTTAATTCAGGTAAGGGTCTGCACCTCTTCCCTTCTCCCTAACGAGTCATTCACCACTCTGCTCTGAATTACATGATCCTGCTTAATCCTTCTTGGCAGCTCTTAATTTCTTCCTACGCTAACTCTAGCACTACAACCAATACTGACACTCCCCTATTTTCATACATTCAAATTATAAACTTTCAGATTACATACAAACCTGTCTCTTAACACAAATTGTGGTTTACACAGACCAAAGACACTAGTATACAGTAGTCTTTGCACAGACATTTAATCACCTTTATGTGTCTCACAGGCATTTAATCAAAGCTAGTGGTGATGATTGTAGAAAGAAGCATTGGACTATACCATTCAAGGCTGATCAAGAAATATGCTGCTGAGTTGGGGTATAACTGTGCTCTACAAACATTGCTTGTACTATGGGTAAAACAAGTATCGGTGCATAGGGGTCCAATGAATACTGTAAACATTCGGTCAAATGCTGATGATATGGGAGGGTTTTCGTTTTCTTCGTTCCGTAGTGTCAGAATGTTTCAAGCATATAGTGCACCGATACTTGTTTTACCCATAGTACAATGTTGTATACAGTATTCATAAGAACACAAGAACATTAGAAAATAAGGAAGCTACAAGTGGCTGTGAGGCCTACACGTGGTAGTTCTTGTTACCTAACACTACCTACATTCAGGGGCGCCGAAAGAATTGAAATGTGCCGGAGCAGGACTAGTTTGGGGCCCTCATTCCTGCAGTAGGTAAAGGTTGAGGTGGGGGTGTCACGATCTCCCCCTTTCGGTCAAGACTAAGGTAATGAACGTTTAGTAAAAATTGAAATTCAGGTTCGGTGGGGAGTCGATTTTAAGAGAAAAAAAAAAGATTAAAATAAAAACCAGTAACCAGTGAAGTAATTAATTTGAGTCAAAAACAATACCCAAATAAAAGAACTAATCACAAAAGTAAAATGAGAAATAAAAGCTCTATAAAACAGAACAACGTTAACACTTTATTACCTAAACTTAATTATGTTGATTGTTGGCCATAAAAACCCCGTATGGATAAAGAAAACTAATTAGGATGTACACGCTCACACAATAAGGTTGCTACAAAGACAGCTCGTTGATACCCAATGAACTAGAACCCTAAAGAAAAATAAACACGAGGCAAAAGTGCACCTGGCTGACACACAAACCATAAAAGTAATAAACTGCCTTTCACAACACAAGGAAAGGAAAAACGTCTGGTACCCAAAACTCAGACAAACTCAGTAACAAAAACACTTTCACTAAAATTGAGTCAACAGGAAAACACACGCCTATACTCTATCTCCAACTACCCCTTCCCCCAACAGCAACCCATCAAACAAAACCCCACGTAGGCACAAAACACAAAAAAATTGATCACTGTTGGCCAGAGATAATAACGAAACACACGCACCTTACCTCACAGATATAGCACATTTTCGTGACGTTCACCACCCTGGTTCAGTGCAGTCCGGACCGGGTCAGGGTGGACTGATGGTCGCGAAAATACATCGAGACTGGCCCCGTCCCATTCGTCGTTCCTATTGGCTGGGGGATCGAGTGGGCGGTACTGAACTGAACTGTGGAGGCGGCAGGCGTCCATCTTGTCAATATCCTTTTTGTCGTCCGCCTTTTAACCTGTGCTGAAGACTTTACAACTACCACGCCTGTGATACTATAGTCTTATGGTCGACCATCATGGTGTTTCATGTCTTATCAGCAGCACGAGAAGCTCCTGGTCGCCTTCCCCGCTGACTGTAGTGCGCATGCGCCAGTTCTCCCCACACTGGTCCAACCTGGTCCTGCTCGCTGGCTCAGCCCGACCCAGTCCGTACCATCCCGGTCTAAGCTGCCTCGCAAAAACAGTGGCCGTCCGGGACTAGCCCAGTCCAGACCGGGCCAGAGCGGCCGCGAAAATGCGCTAATACCCTTGACTCGCTCCACGCACCCATTCTCCACCAAGGTACCTCGTGGCCGCCATGCCGTTGTAAACTAGGGAAGGAGAGCTGGGGGTTGGGTCCGGCGTCTCGGGTCAAGTGGGGCGAGCTGAGGTCACCGCCTCCTTATATGCCCTCGGCTCAGCCGACGTTTTCAAACTGGCAAACCGGGCGTCCAACGGCCCAGTATACTTAAACAAAGGAAACCTATCTAAAAATGCATTTAACACACTTGAAAAGATACTAGAACGATGGTATACGTGAAAACTAAACTTATGTTAGAATAAGACGGTTGGCGACCTTCCGTGTCTATCCTGAACACCCCAAATCTTCCTTCCCGAAACGGTGGAAGCAAAGCCTATATCTAACCACTAAAATACATTCCACTTAATCCTAATACCTAGTATGAAAAGTATCTTGGCCTCATAATCATTGAAATAAAGGCATTATGAGGTAAAAAACGTAATACTGACTTTGGGTGGTACAATTATGCCTCTGGCTATTTCCCTAAAGCATAGTATGAACCTTTATAACTATATGATACTAAGAAAAGCTGCATAGTGAATAAGAATACGAGGGGAGGAAGAATAATACAAAACTTTCGCTTTCACTAAATCTAAGATGGCCGGCTAGCAGTCTTCTTCAGACGCGTCGCTCACACCACAGAAAACGGGAGAACGGGAACCTTTAGACATGACCAAAATAAAACATACTAAGAATAAACATGGAAAAACACATTATGGTACATCATGTGAAACCCAGCCGTCACGGTCGTGACAGGGGCCATACTTATAGGTGACCAGAGTTCCATAGAGTTCCATAGTGCGTCGTCTGCTAGTCGTCAGGAGTGTTTTGGAAGCTCGGGGAATTTGCAGATTTTGATTGCGGATTATTTAAAAACGGCTGACTGGATGCAAAAAGTGACAACATATTGTTGATATATTCGATAATGGCCAGAGCTGGGCGTTGCGGCATCGAGTTGCGACTTTGCGACTTTGCCGCACTATGAATTTCGAAGTCGCAAAGTCGAAAGTCGCAAACGTTTTGAAAAAGTCGGACTAAGCAAAGTCGCACCGCCAATTTTCCGCGACTTTTGCCCCGACTTTGAACAGGAACAAAGACGACTTTTTTGAAAGAAATTGCCGCGGCATCAGCGCGGCATTCGGAATGCGGCAAAGTCGTATGGCACTTGACCGCATACCGGTTGTATCGTTAATTCACTTAATTGCCACTCGGCACTAATATTATAGGTTAAACAGTGTAGGTACATTCTGACATGATTCTGTCTAGCAAGTGTGGTTGATAACTAGTCAACCACACATGATATGTGCTTGGGCAGAACCAAGGATCTTTGGCAGACCGCAGAATCTGTAATCACCTCTTTGAGGATGGCGACCTCCTTATGGCCACAGCCCTGCACCCCACCTTCAGCCCCAAGGCCCTGGAGAGCATTGCCTCTGACAAGGTGGAGGAGATCAGGGACAGGATCACCAGGGAGCTAAGGGCCGTCATCAAGCCCAGGGAGAAGGAGCAGCAGCAGCGTCAGCCTGGCCAGCCAGAAGTGCAGGAACCCGAGAACATGGAAGCCCGCCTCTTCAACAAGTTGTTTGCCAGAGGCCCGGCCAACTAGCAGCAGGATGTGAGGGAGGTCCTGAGGAAGTCCATGGAGGAGTGGGTGCCCTCTAAAGGCGAGCTGGCCTGGTCCCTCTTCCCCTACCAGCACAGGGAGGTGTGGGTGGACTTATTCATTAGGTATAATACCCCCCTCCCCAGCTCTGCAGCTGTGGAGAGGCTCTTCAGCACGGCCGGGGACGTCCTCAGGGCCAAGAGGTCCTCCCTGGAGGAGGTCAACTTTGAGGAGCTTGTGTTCCTCAAAGGGAACATGGACCTCCTGGAGGAGAAGATGGGTCAGGAGGACGTAGAGGAGGAGGAGGAGGAGGACCTGTAGATATTAGTTTAGGCTGTGTTTGAACTAAAAAATTAATAAATATGTGTTTTTCTGCCTTATAAAAGCATGTTTCTGTTATCGCGCTAAAGTTTACTTTGTAATTTAGCGGAGTCGCACCGGAAAAAATAAGTCGCAGTCGCAAAGTCGCAAGTCGCACTGGGGGGGCCAAAAATAGAGTCGCAGAGTTGCAGTCGCACCAGGTCCGGCGGCAAAGTCGCAAAGTCAAAGTCGCACCTGAAAAAATTAAAGTCGCGCCCAGCTCTGATAATGGCTATGCACACAAACCTCGCTTTCCCGGACTAATAGGGGGGAGCACTGGTCCGGGAATCGCAACAGTCCAATGCCATTTTTATTATTTTTTTTTTTTTTAACATCTTGGCCTATAGCCTGTAGGCAGTAACCTACAGGGGTGGGATGGTAGGCCCTGGAGGCTCACTTGAGGGCTGTGATGGTTGGCCCTGCGTCGGCCATTTCTTTTTTAACAATTATTAACCCCTACCTTACAGCATAGGTAGAGGTAAGGTAAAGATGGGAGCATACGCTTAGCTGCGCATGGCATGCGGTGCTCATCTCCGTGGCATTAGCCCTTAGAGCCTGTGGTGGGTGAGAACCCGTTACCCCGGAACACAGGGCTAGTGTGACTCCCGGGTTACCACAGACCACAGTACAGCATAGACCCCCCTAAAATAAAGTTTCCTGTGGCGTCGGCCATTGACAGATTTAAGAGGGGACCGAGTAAACTATGGCCTAGGCCCCGCACCCCAGAGGAAAAAATATGTTTTCAATGAAAATCTGAATGCTGGACATTTCTTATTTGCTCGAACACTGTTACATTGCATGTACCATAATATGTCACAAATTAGTACCAATGTAATGTAAAATATGGGTGGAAAAAGTTTCAATTAAACTAATATGAAATCTGAACCACATTTGGTAAAATTTTAGAGTCCTTTCCCGCCCTTATTAGTGGTTTTATTTTATCCAGACTTTCACAAATCCCTTCAGATACCTCTAAAACGTAATAATAAAGTGGGGGAGAGATTAAAATATAAAAAATAAATTACTAACCTAACCTAACCTAACTTGGTAAAATTGTAGTCCTTTCCCACCCTTATATCTCGTTAGGAGGTTATTGGTTAGGTTGTAGTGAGGTTAGGTTAGAAATTTTATTTTGGGGGCCAGGGCGGGGGTAATATAGGGGGGAGGGGGCGTTGAAGGGGGCATTCCTCCCCCACTTTATAATTACGTTTTAGAGGTATCTGAAGGGATCTGTGAAGGTCTGGAGAAAAAAGAAACTAATAAGGGCTGGAAAGGAATCTAGAATTTTACCCCACATTTCATTCAGGGCCCCGCACTCCCACGTACCGGCCTATATAGAGCCTCGCACACCATAAATCCGCCCCTGGCGTCGGCCACCTCTTTATTTTTTACAATTCGTAACCCCTACCGTACAGCATAGACCCCCCTAACATAAAGTTTTATGTGGCGTAGGCCATTATTTTTTTTTTTTCCAATTCTTAACCCCTACCGTACAGCATAGACCCCCCTAAAATAAAATATTATTTGGCGTAGGCCATTTCTTTTTTTGCATCAGTAATCTTATATACTATAGGAGTAGCCGTGTGTGTGTGTGTGTGTGTGTGTGTGTGTGTGTGTGTGTGTGTGTGCATCTAGGTAGTATGATGGTAGTATCAGTATCTTTATTATTATCATTATGATCATTATCAATATTATTATTATTATAATATTGTTATAATTATCATTTTGATTACTATTATCATTATTGTTATCAATATTATTGTTAGTATCACTATTATTGTTATGATTATTTTATCTGAGTTATTATTATTATTTTATAAAATTATTATTATCATTAATACCATTGACATTATTGTTATTATTATTATTATTATTTATTATTATTATTGTTGTTTTTATTATTATAATAATTTCATCATTTATTTTTAATTATTATTATTGTTATTATTTCAAAGGCGTAGAGCCGTAGACGGTGACACGTGAAACGCGAGTTCCTTCAAAATAGATGGTAAAGATACGAGGGGACAGTCTTATCTGAGGTGTGAACACACACACACACACACACATACACAGTCACACACACACACACACACACACACACACACACACACACACACACATATATATATACACACACACGGGTACTCCGTGGTGTAAGGGAAGCACGCTCGGTTCACAACCCGGGTTCGATCCCCGGGCAGAGCGGAAACAGATGGGTTGTTTCCTTAAAACCCGAGCCCCTGTCCACCCAGCAGTGAATGGGTACCGGGTGTTAGCCGGGGTTTGTGACCTGCTCTCCGGGGTGGTGGCTTCGGCCAACACAAAGCATTAAGGATGAATGATAAAAATGTTGATATGGAGACGGGGCCATACGAGCGTTGTTCTGGCCCTGTAAAAATACAACCAAATGAAGATGAATACACACAGTCAGTCACACACACACATATCTTTGAAATAATTATATTAATAATAAAATAATAATAATAATTTGGATCATAATAATAATAACAATAATGAAAATGATGATGCCATCATTAACCATAATAATAGTAGACTAAGACTAATAATAATAATAATAATAATAATAATAATAATAATAATAATAATAATAATAACAATAATGAAAATTTTATCTAAGCTAGCTTTGTATAGTGACGCCTGTGTGATATGTAATGATCCGTTTTCTGTGATGGTCTTGCGGGGGGACTCTTCCCTCAGGGGTAGAGGGAGGGAGGGAGGCTGTCAGAGCGGCATTGTCAGCTGAGCTGTAATCGGCCAATGATAACACGCGCCTCAGATTCTGAGGCTCTGAGCCAATGAGCGTTACGTTACCATACGTGTCTCGGCAGTCCGGTCTGTTGCGAAAAAAAACACAATACCGAAATCCAATACCGACCAAATAATATACCGATACCGGTATACCGATGCACCACCAATACCGATACCGGTATACCGATGCACCACCAATACCGATACCGGTATACCGATGCACCACCAATACCGATACCGGTGTACAGAAAACAAAAAATACCGGTAATACCGGTAATACCGGGGATAAAATACCGGTATTTCGGTATACCGAAAACCGGTGCACATCCCTATTCTGCACTCTGTCAAGCAATTCAAAAGCTGCAATAGGCTTAGTTGGTTCTGCCCAAAATTTGAGCGATGAACTGTTTGTAGGTGCTTCATTTCCACCACGATATCATGACTGATATCGGCAGGATACTTATCTGCCGGTGATTTTGATTTAAGTGAGCTCCTTTGCTGATATTGTTAGGTACTTCCAGAGGAAACTGAAGTTTTCAGAAATATTCTTGGCAGCTTTGAATGTAACAGTCAGTCAGCCAATTCATTATTCAATAATGTATATATATATATATATATATATATATAATATATATATATATATATATATATATATATATATATATATATATATATATATATATATATATATATATATATATATATATATATATACGTATATATATATATACGTATATATATATATATATATATATATATATATATAACGCAAACTTTCTGAAAAATTCTTCTTCAGATGACTCATCTGCTTCATTTTGTTCTGATAAATCTGAACTGCTGTGCCATCACCATCATCATGAAATCTTCTTATGCGTTTAGGTCCAGTTGCTTTACCACGACCACGATACAGTTTCACCTTGATGTCCAGGTTTGAAGCAACTAGCTTTGCTTCATTCCACATAGCTATCTTTTCAGTTATTTTGGAGATCTGTCAGTTCTACAAGTAATCCCTCTATGTTTGATGGGTACTATTGTGATGCCAGGTTTTTTATGTTACTGCCACCTTTGTGTTAGAATGATATTAATTGAGATAATTCTCCATTGACTAATAAAATCTCCTCGTCACAACTGAATTGGGATGAACTTAGGGTTTAGTAAGGGGAAATGCTGCCACCAGTCCAGGCGAGTAGTCCTATGGTTTACTCCCTGAACACGATTTACTATATGAGAATTATTGGTAGTCGGGGTGGGTACTTATTATTACACTGAGTAAGCCTGAAGCTCTTTTTTAGACGTGGGGAAGTATTTCCATAACAAGGGAATAATCACCTGGGGTTTTTGCAATAAACACAAGAAGCTATACTTTAAACATCATCCGGTTTATTCACCACGAAAAGTTATTTCTCTTGTTTGAGAACTTAGGTACATGTATAACTCAAATTAGGCGCAGGAAAGCTCTACCGAGCATAACCTACCTCACTGAATTATATTCTTAGAACTACCATCTATGTCCGTATCACTGAGCACTGTAGGTATACCTGGAATATATATATATAGGAGAGGAAATGTAAGAGTAATGGGTTGGTTTGTGATTCACTGTACCATGTGGCCTGGTTTCTTTTCTGGCAGAGACATTCGCCAGAGCCTTGAAGGAAGCGGAGAGACGACTCATTTAATAACACTTATAAGGACAGGCCAGGCCTCCTATGCGTTAATGAAACCTAAACAACTGTACCTATATATAGATATATAGATAGATATATTATAACAAGGAGGGGGGGGGGGAATAGGGGCGAGTTACTGCATATCTTACCTTGAAGGAAGCGGAGAGACGACTAACCTCGTGGTATACCAAGGCAAAGTTGGGAGGAGAAGCGGGAAAAAAAAGAGATGTTCGGATACTTATGAGACTTCCCCTGAAGGGAATATAAGACTTCGAATGACTCTAATTAGCTAACGAAGCAAGTATACATATGAAATGGCTGCCTATAATGCAGTTCTTTTAATTTGATATAGAAGAATTTAATACATTTATTCTAATATCCGGGGAAAGGTATTCTCCCTTTTTGGTCAAGCCCACGAACGCGTTTTCTAGAGTGACGGGGTAAAAGGAGTCGGAGTAGAAGTTTGGTCGACTTTTAATTTAGCGAATAACTCGACTAACCCACCCATTTATAAACGTAATCTGTCCCTATTGTGTCTGTTTTGAAAGCCATTAAGAATCTAAGAGTGTTCTTCGATCTGTCAGGAGGGTGAGGGGAGGATGAAAAGTTTTGACTCTACCAGTTATTGACTGTCGCGAAATAAATGTCCCACGCATTTGGAATCGTGTTCTGAGTGTATGGAGGGGGAGGGGGGGGGCGGAGATAGAAGTAGGAGAAAGAAAGAAAGATGGTAGAAAGAAAGAAGATAAATATTACGAGAACAGAAAAGATTTGATTGGCCTTAGTATAATAAGAATAACCTGTGCCCCCATATACTGGACCTAGGCGAGAACTTGCCCCAGACCAAACATATGGTTATTGAGACCGTTTTCCTTCTTATAGATACATAACCCGGGAATCGTATGATGGGAATTTCCATCCTGTCTCTCCGAATTTCCGGGCATTACACGATGGGCCCATCAAAGCTTCAATGGGCCCCCCCAAAACCCCATGGGCCCCCACAGAACTCCATGGGCCCCCCCAGAACACCATGGGCCCCCCAGAACCCCATGGGCCCCCCCAGAACCCCATGGGCCCCGGGGCAAATGCCCCGGCAGACCCCTCCTCTCGGTGGGCCTGCCTACATCCACCTTTCATCCCCATCCATGAACCTATCCAGCTCCCTTATAAAGCTCCCTAATGACTCCGCACTAACTACCTGTCTACTGAGTCCATTCCAATCATTCACCACCCTATTTGTGAACCAGTTTTTCCCTATTTCTTTTTTAAATTATACTTTTCCAGCTTGAATCCGTTACTTCTTGTTCTACCCTGGTTAATATCCGTAAGAACTTTTCCTACCTCTCCTTTATTAAATCCCTTTATCCACTTAAGAACTTCTATCAGATCGCCCATTACTCTGCGTCTCTCGAGTGAGTGTAATTTTAATAACTTCAATCTCTTCTCATAACTAAAGTTACGCCTCCCTTGAATAATTTTGGTCATCCTTCTCTGCACTGTTTCTAACAAGGCCACATCCATCCTGTAATATGGAGACCAAAACTGAACTGCATAGTCTAGGTGAGGTCTGACTAGAGCCAGATAAAGCCTTAGAATAACTTCCGCACTTCTAGTTTTAACACTTCTGGTAATGAATCCCAACACTCTATTAGCTCTATTTCTAGCCTCAATACATTGTTTCCTAGGTCGGAGGTCTGGGCTCACCCTCACTCCAAGATATTTTTCACCTTCTGATCTTTTCAGCGATACATTGCGTATGGTGTATCTATTACCAGGGTTTCTTCTACCAACATTCATAACGCTGCACTTATCAATATTAAATTCCATCTGCCATCTGACTGCCCACTCATTACACTCAACACACACAAGGAGCTGCCCGGTAATACGTCTTGTCTCTCCGCCAGACAACGAACGACCAATATTCAGTAGTATTGGACTTACATTTCAAATGAACTACAAACCCCAGGAACCATTATGCACTACTTAAGTAGGGGAGATCCTGTAGTTCATTGTACCACAGAGTACGGCTTCACAGTTAGCACAACTTGTTCCGGGCCTGCCGGCTTGTTGCTTGGGCCTGCCAACTTATTTTTCAATCCATCCAATCCAAACATCCATGCAGGTGGCCAATGAACACTAACCATCAGGCTGCACAACACTCCCTTGTGAAATGTCTGTGGTCAGCGTCCCTCAGTACCACAAAACATGTGACTTGTACATGACTGGCAACATAGCACAGGTCACTCACATCTCTGTCCAAGAGGAAAACGAACCTTGTTTCTGGTTTGACTGGAGTGACAGTTTGTTTGGTTTTCAGGTATACTTCTTATTCCTTTTTCCTTGTGTTACAGGAAGCAGAGGAGGTGTTCCGTCCACTTGACTGCAAGGATTTACTGGATTCTGGGGACACAGGGAGTGGCCTCCGCCTGGTGTATCCTTATCCCGGGCAACCCCACCATAACGTGACTGTGTTCTGTGACCACACTGTCGATGGCGGAGGCTGGACGGTTTTTCAAAGACGCACCAACGATTCAATCCGCCAGGACTTTTATCGTACCTGGAATGAGTATCAGCTGGGCTTTGGAGACCTTGAGACAGAATTTTGGATGGGCCTTGACCTTCTTCACGTCCTGACCTCCACGACTCAGCATGAGTTGTGGATTGACTTGGCAGATTACGAGGGAGGGAAACGACGGGCAAAGTATGGTTTCTTCACTGTTGGTTCAGATGAGACCAAGTACCTCCTGAATGTTGGAAGGTGAGACCCCCAGACCTACCTACATCCCACCTACATCCTCTTAGAAATGTTCCAATCCGCTGT
This sequence comes from Chionoecetes opilio, assembly GCA_016584305.1. NCBI lineage: Eukaryota > Metazoa > Arthropoda > Malacostraca > Decapoda > Majidae > Chionoecetes > Chionoecetes opilio. Next base: position 75,266 of record JACEEZ010003109.1, read on the forward strand.
CTTTTTTGTTCAGTCTGTTCAGCACTTCTTTCTATTGACCTCCGATCATTTTCTTATCTCTATTTTGTCCTGCTCAATATCCACCTGTGGATCTACTGAAGTGGAAGTACTTCTCACATTATGTATCAACTAAGTGGAAAAATCTACTCTGGGGCTGTATTATTATGCTCTTCCATGGAATAACTACCGTACTCTTTCCTTGTTAGACAACCTTCTCTCCATATACTGTTACATCTGACCTCAAAGTACCTGATATACTGTATCAAAGCAGGGTGTAGCACTGAGGAAACACAATGAAAGGATGCTAGGTGGCAATGCATGCCCCTTTTGCTTCTCAGTGTGACAAAGGGATCTGTGGTGGGGAGATGCATTCAATAAGTGTGTGCTCATTTAGTTTGGGCCAATTTATAAATTTTACTTTCTCCAAAATGGATGCAAAAGATGTCAGTATAGATAGAAGAAAAGGATCAGTATCATTATAGATTAAGCCACTGCATAATACAGTGCTGGACAAAAAGACTCTGCACCCCGGTGAGAGCGGCGAGACAATAGGGGGAATTTTGTTCATTGTATTCTTGAGGGTAATGTGAGACATATATATATTATAAGCCTATAAGGTTTGGGCGCCTGCATGACGTCACGGCAGCTACGACGCATGGCCTGGGGGTAGCAGAGCGCGTTAGTAGCTCGCAGGCAGCCACCAAGGCTGATTCTGTGTTATCCCTGCTGCGCGTGAGCCGGATTGAATTTACGTAGCTACAGCTGGGTTTTGTGGCTTTTCTGATTTAGTATTGCCTCTACCAGTCGAAACCATGCACACAAGATAGCCCAGATCATTGCTCTGAAGAAGGCAGGCCACAAAACCAAGGAAATAACCGAGGTGACAGGTCTAGCAAAGTCAACAGTGCGACGGAATGGTGGACCACATTCACAGCCCTCACAGAAGTCTTCCACGAATGGCCAGAGCTTTTCCTTGGCACAGATGGCAAACCACTATTTTCCTCTCGATGATGTCGCACTGTTGTTTGCTAGACCAACCCAAGGTCCAACCCAAGGAGGCCCCTTCATCAACCCTGCCAAGGAGTCACAACTTATCTTGCAGGCTTACACTTTAAAGTGTCATGCCCTTCCAGTTCTTAGAAGCCTTGGCTGCAGAAGCAGACATAGTGAAGCCAAGGTGTTGGTGTACCAAGTCACACAAACACCCAAAAACTGCAAAATTAACTTTTCAAATGTTTTTTTACAAAATGTGAAATGATTTTAATTATGAATATTTGCTAGCCATTACTATCTTATCCATAATTCCGACTTATGGATGTTTTACTGTATATATATATATATATATATATATATATTATATTATATATATATATATATATATATATATATATATATATATATATGTAAAGCTTTCATTTGATCACAATGTCACTTTAGCACACGTATCACATAATATAAATAACAAAGTTATTGTGTATGTGTTATCTCTGGAATGTGATGGCAGGTACAGTGGCGACGCAGGGGACGCCATGAAGCTCAACCATGGTGAGAGCTTCAGTACCCATGATCAGGACAACGACATTTTGGTAGTGGCAACTGTGCCGAAGTGTGAGTATTGTCAACTCCAAAGTGTGCAGGTTTAGTAGTGAGATCTGTCAGTTTTTTAAGTGACTTCCATATCTGTTGGCACATATCAATACAACGTCTTGCTCACATGTCTGGTCAAGCATTGCATAGTGTGAAGAGCACTGATGGACTATGTCCATAAGCATTATAAAAGCTTTTTGTTGCCAAATCTGCTACCAAATTTAAATTTGCAATTTTTTTTTTTATAATTGAAAAGTATGGTTAGCACAATCTTCAGTAAAGGACACCTATGTATCTTACGTCTTAAGATATTTTCTAGTTTCTACAAACTTGAGGAGGTAAATTAATTTAAAGAGCTTGGCTCTATCTGGTGCCAGTATTGTAGGGGAGCACGGAAGGAGAGGTAGAGAGGCCCCTACAAGGAAGAAAAGTAGTGGTATCTTTGAATCACATCATGAAAGAAAGGGCAGTGAGATATCAAATAGAGAAGGCACTAGAGAGCCTAATAGTCCTGTCAGGAAGGATGAGAGAGGAATGACAAAAAGGATATCCTAGAGGAAAAAAGATGCTGGAAGTATGAGAGGAGGACCTTATGTCAAGGCCCCGTCACAATATGAACAATGTTTTGTAATGTAAAAAATATGGCAAAAAGAAATAGTAGTGTCTAAACATGTTTCTCACATTTGTTTTCTTCATGTCGCTGCAATTTGTCAAGTATTGCTCCCATAACATTTTTGATTTTTCCCTCTCTTCCCTTTGCTGGCAGCACTCTGGTAAAGATCAGAAAAAGTTTGCAGGAAGATATATGTTACTTTTCTGGGGGTTTTCATGCTACACCTTTTCACTCTCAAATTAGAACAACAGAACTTCAAAATAAGACAAATGAATTTCAAAATATAACAGATGAATTTTTTTTTTTTAGTTTGAAATTAAATTATTTTAATTTGAAGTTCAGTTATTTTAATTTGAAGTTCAGTTTTTTTAATTCATTTAGTTCAAAATTATCAAACTTTTCTTGTGCTGATGGTATAAGATCATTAGCAATACAAAAATATAGAGATGGTAAAAATAGAGCATCCATCCATCAGGCATCCATGTAAACTAGACAAGACAATAAAGAGGTGCATGTGTCTGAAATGACCTTTGCATTCATGCTTACCAGGTGGCGTGGAGCTTGGTGGTATAAAGACTGCGGCGCCACCAACCTGAATGGCTACCAGCATCAGGGCTGGTCTTCAGCAGGCAACACTGAGGGCATCATCTGGCAAAATTGGCACGGCCTCCACTACTCCCTGAGGCGAACCTCCATGATGATCCGGCCGGCCTTCTGATACATTCACTCCAGCCAATCCTCCTCCAATACTCCATGACAAAAAATGTTGAGTGCCATAAAATATTAAGGGCCAAAAATGTAACTTGTTTTCTTTTGTATAACTACAGTATGTGTACTAACATACACAGAATAGCTATACGTTACTTCATCCTGTGTTGCTTTATCTATGTAGTATGCTGTGTAAAAATATTAAAAAGAATGGTATATCTTTTCACAAATAATTTTTTCCCTCTCTTCCCTTTGCTGGCAGCACTCTGGTAAAGATCAGAAAAAGTTTGCAGGAAGATATGTTACTTTTCTGGGGGTTTTCATGCTACACCTTTTCACTCTCAAATTAGAACAACAGAACTTCAAAATAAGACAAATGAATTTCAAAATATAACAATGAATTTTTTTTTTTTAATTTCAAATTAAATTATTTTAATTTGAAGTTCAGTTATTTTAATTTGAAGTTCAGTTTTTTTAATTTGAAGTTCAGTTATTTTAATTTAAAGTAATCGTCCAGACCCATTTTTTCTTTGCATAATTATGTTGAATGTTCATTCAAAATACCTAATCCACAAAAAAATATTCAATTCCACGCCTTATTCCCCTAAAAACATGACTTTTGTAAAAAGCGCACGAAAAACAATAGCCCCATTCCAGCTGTGGCGGGAAACATGCTGGTGACGTCACAGCAGGAAGCCTCTCACCCCGGCCCAGATACAAATACACGTAGTAGACTCAGAAAAAAATATAGTACTTGAAGAATTTTGGGTGTTTCTGATTTTTTTTTTTTGCGATATGGCATATACTTGCATCCTGTATGGGTGCAGCAAGAAAGCTGTGCCTTTCCCAAGAGCTTAGCACCCATTTCCAACCTATACGGCGACGA
>JACEEZ010003109.1:84059-136559 GCA_016584305.1 Chionoecetes opilio
AACAACAAGTCTGTGATATGTTCCAAGGAACTCAGCACTCCGGTAAACCCTGCAGTTCTGGAGGATCCTCCAACGAGTACTAACGAGGATGTGGTCGATCTCCTTAGCTACCCCTCCGGTATTACTATACCATGTCCAGCGGTGCAGCTCTGGCCTCTGATACCAAGAACCTGCAATTCTCTCAAGTTATGCAATTCATAAGCTGATGCTAGACCAAAATTAATTTTGACGTTAGCATATTGTTGGGGTTGGAACACAGAAGGGCTGGGGGCGCGGCGTGATGTTTATTGGAGACTTAACCTCTAGTTACAGAGAGCTGACAGGACGACTGGTCACTGCCTCGCCGGAGTCCCAACTGCCCGCCTCGGGGACACTGAGATGTGGCGGGAAGGTGAGGGTTGCCACACACCCCCAGACTCCCCCCCCAATTACACAAATAGCTCACCGTGGGCGGTGTAATGAAAAAACAGAAACATTTGAAAACGAATGAACCGAGGGATACAAACAAATTTTGTGATATGTGTGGCACTCAGTGTGTTGCCTGAGGGGTGGCGTTATCTAACACGTAGTCTAGCAGGTGGCGTGGTGCCTGTCTGTGGCGTTGAGGCCTTCCTTGGCTGGGCGGGGTGGCGCCAGGCGTCGCTGCTGTCCCGTCGTCGTGCCCCTGAACGCACGTGAGAGGGCGCAAGTGGCGCCGGTTCCTGATGGTGGTGCGCCCGCTGCCGTCCAGCCGCACCAAGTACTGCCTGGGTGCCGTAGTCTCCAGGACAGTGCCTGCGCGATCCCAGCGCCCACTGCCGGGGTTTAGGATGCGGGTCCGTAGGCCGGGCGTGAGGGGCTCGAGGTTGTGGGCTGTTTGGTCATGCCGGGAAGCTGCACTGTCCCCAGAGCGGGCCATGGCCCGTTCGCGCTCCCGCAGCAGCCACGCCCATCGCTCGCTCACCTCATAGAGCGACGTGTCCACAGGTATGGCGTCCCGCAGCTGACGTCCTGTGATCAGCTGGGCTGGGGAGGCTTCGGAGCCCTGCAGAGGGGTGTTGAGGTACTGCATGATGGCCCATGCAGCGGCGTCGGTGTCCAGGGAGCCGTTCCGGCCAGTGTTGCCGCGTAGCAACCTCTTGGCACACTTGACTGCCGCCTCTGCGCGGCCGTTAGACTGGGGGTAATGTGCTGATGAGACCCTCAGCCGCACACGCCAGGTGTCGAGGAAGCCCCTGGATTCCTGGCTGGTGAGGTTCGTTCCCCCATCGCACGACAGCTCCTCTGGGATGCCGAAGCGCTTGAACCATCGTCGGAACACCGTGATGAGGCGTGCACTGGTGGCGTCGCCTGACAGGTGCTCCACTTCGAGCCATCCCGAGAGCCTGTCAGCGACGGCGATATAGGTGTGGCCGTCCAGTTGAAATAAATCAGCCACCACTTGCTGGAATGGGTACTGCGGGGGCGGGTGGGCAAGAGGGTTTCTGCGGGGCTGGAGGGGGCGTGCGTGTCGCATACCGCACATTGGCGCCTCCTTCTGCCCACCTCCGCGTCAATCCTGGCCAGTAGACTGACTGCTCGCCCTGCGTAGCATTGAGTCCCTGCCTGGTGCCCGCGCATGAAGGTTCGCGAGGACTGCACGCCTCAGGGCCGCAGGTATGACCAGCCGCGGGTGTTTCTCGTCACAGGTGTAAAGGACGATGTTCCCTTGGCAGGAGAGGTGGCGCCGCATCTTGAAGTACTGGCGGAGGGCGAGCGGCTCCCAGTCCTTTCGTTCAGCCCAGCCGTCATTGGCTACGCATTCCCGCAAGAGCCGGTACTCCTCGTCCCGTGCAGCCTCTTCCTCCACTTGATGAAGGTCCACAACATGCCCCACCTCGTCCTCGGCTGCCGCGGCCGTGGCTGCGGTCATGGCTGCGCATACCAGTTCTTCATCGTCTTCGTCCGATCCTTCTGGCCCACCTGACAGGATCGGGTAGCGCGACAAGGCGTCTGCCGCGCAGTTGGTGTCGCCCTTCAGGTACTTGATGCGGAAGGTGAACATTAGCGTCTTCTCTTTTAGGTTGAGGATCCGGGGGTTGGCTATGTCCTTTAGTTCCTTGTCTCCGAAAATCCTTGTAAGGGCCTTGTGGTCTGTGACGAGCGTGAGGTTTTTTGCAGCCAAGGAGGAAGAGGCGTGCCTTCTTTAGGCACCAGGCGATGGCAAGCGCTTCCCCCTCGAGGGTACTGTAGTTCCTCTCGGCCGCTGTGAGATGTCGGCTGCCACAGAGCACAAGTTTCCACCCGCCAGGGCAGCATAGCGGCGACTTCTCCGAGACACACTCGCAATACTGCTGCAGGACAAGGAAGCCAATACCCTGGCGACTGTAGTCAGTGAGGACTGCTGTAGGGCGCGACACATCATAGAAGCGCAGTCCCTCGGCCGCCAATCGCCCAATAGTGTCTTTGGCGGAGGTGAAGAGCGTCTCCAACTGCTTGTCCCAGTACACTGCCTTCCCACCCGGTTTCTTGAGTAGCTCCCTGAAGGGCTCCATGACAGGGGCGACCGCCAGGAAGGGCGCGACCTGGTTGACGAGGCCGAACCATGACCGCACGTCAGTCAGGGTGGGCTGGGCGGGCATCTTGAAGTCGGTTATGCTGTTGACGAGGTCGCGGCTTGGCTGGTACCCTTCCCAGCCCAGGAGGTAGCCGGCAAAGGTGACGCTCCTCCTGCAGAAGTGGAACTTGTCAGGTCGCAGGGTGACACCGCTCTCCATGCACCTCTGGAGAAAATTATATGTGTGCCAGAAGGCGTCGCTGACGCTGCTGTCGTGGAGTAGAGTGTCGTCCACGCACTTGAGCTTCCTGGGCACGTCGGTGATGGTGTCGTCAAAACGCTTTGTGAACGCGTCCTGCGAAGCACAGTGGCACATGGGGGTGCGGCGGTACCGGTAGCGCCCCCAGGGGGTGATGAATGTTGTGAGCTTGCGGCTCTCCTCGTCGAGGGGGACCTGGTGGTAGCCCGAGTATGCGTCCGCTACGGTCTTAAATGTATGTTTGGGCACGCTAGATGTGGTGCCTGGGTTTTCCATCGTTGGTTTATTCCTGGTACCTTTGTTATTTGAATGAAATTAATTTGGTTAGGATTTTTCATTGATTTAAACTTGAATTGAGAATTGAAACTTGTCTTATGACTTCACTATTTGATTATAGTATGAACACTTCTCGCTGCGGAGAGTACTGAAATGGGAATGAATTTAAGTGGAAGGGGTAGGAGTTAAGGTTAAGGGGAAATGGTATGAGTTAAGGGGAAGTGCTGCCACCAGCTCAGGCAAGTAGGTCTATGATTTTACTTCCTGGGCATGTTTGAATAGATATATATATTAGATTTATCTTGGTAGTCGTGGTTGATACGTGGAATTATACCGAGTAAGGCTGACACTCTTTTGGAAGTGTGGGGAATTACTGTCCTGACACAGAATAATCACCTGAGGTTTCTACTAAATGACACAAGAACTATATTTGGAACATCATCCTATTTATTCATCCTGAAGTATTATGTCTCTTGTTTGAGATCACAGACAAACATATAAGCTCTAATCCAACACAAGAAAGCTCTCCACCCTAACACAGGAAAGCTCTAATCTGATATAAGAAAACTTTACACTCTGATACAGGAAAGCTCTTCCCATCTGATAAAGGAAAGCTCTTATGAGCATAACCTCCCTCACTGAATCCTATTAATGAATTATCCTTCACTTAGGTAACATACCGCTGAATACTTATAATTATACATGGAAAATATAAGGGGGGAATATAAGAGTAAGAATGTTGTTTGCGTTTCACTTAAAAAAACCATGTGACGGGATTTTTGGCCCGACTGAGACGTCCGTCTGAGTCTGTAGGGGAGTGGATGAGAGACTCCTTAATAACACTTATAAGGATGGGGCAGGCCTCCTATGCGTTAGTGAAACTGAACAACTGTACCTATATTTGGAAATATAGATAAAAATATTATAACAAGGAAAGGGGGGGGGGGGGGAATAGGAGCGAAATACCGCACGTCTTACCTGTAGGGGAGTGGATGAGAGACTGGCTCCCTCGAGGGAAACTAAGGCGAGGCGGGAAGAAAGGGAATGTTTGGATACCCTGAACGGCTTCCCCTGAAGGGATTATCAGCCCATGAATGACTTTAATTAACTAATGAAACAAGTATACATGAAATGGCTACCTATAATACAGTTCTTCAACTTTGATATAGAAGAATTTAATATGTTTATTCTAATATCCGGGGAAAGTGTTATTTTCGTTCGTTCAAGCATACGAACGCGTTTTTTAGAGCGACGTGGTATGGGAGTCTGAATAGAAATTTGGTAGACTTTCAATTTAGCGAATAACTGGACTAACCCATCCATGTATGACCGTGATCTTTCACTATGGTGATTATTTTGAAGGACATTAAGAATCTAGGAGTGTTCCTTGATCTGATAGGAGGGTGAGGGGAGGATGAAACGCTTTGAATCCTTTAGTTATCAATGATCGCGAAATAAGTGTCCCACGAATTTTGACTCGTACCCGGAATGTCGGGGGGGGGGGGGAAAGGAGTGAAAGGAAGGGAGGAAGATAGAAGTGAGAATGAAAGAAGGAAGATAAATTTCACGAGAAACGAAAAGATTGAATTGCTTACGGACATAACCCGGGGATTGTATGATAGGAATTCCCATCCTATCTCTTCCGAATAACGGGCATTACACAGAGACGAGATCGAAGGGCGGTGTGGTGTGTCTCTCTGAGGCTCGCACGGTTAAGGCGCTGAAAGTCGACCGTGCGACGGGGCCTTCCGTCCTTTTTTGGCACTACCACCATTCTGGAGCACCATTCGGTGGGCTCGCCTGCGGGCACCGCCTCGATGATGCCCTTGTCAACATCGTCGTCCAGCTGTCGTCGTACCTCGTCAAAGAAGTGGAGCGGGACTGAGGCTGGGATGTGGACTGCGTGGGGGCATGTCGGGCCGTAGGTGGACGTGGTGAGGCGGACCGCTCATCTCTGGTAGCGGCGTGCGTCCCATGGCAAACACAGTGCGCCCGAAGTGCTCCAAGAACCATTTCTCGAGGCGATCGACGTTCTCCTCTACGAGTTCGTGAGGTGGCGATTCCGGGCGACGTGGGTCTTGTGGGGTGTCTGATGGCTCCACAGCACACACACTGGTGGGTGAAAGGGGGCGCGGGAAGGTGTGATGGACCAGGCGAAGGGCCTTGCATGCCTTGAGCGATAGGTAGAGTTGCTGCACGCCTTCGGCTATGTAGATGCACTCTGTGGTGGAGACAGTCCCCACGGAGACCTGACAGGTGATGGTTCCCAGGAGGCGCATGCTGCCCCCGGCAACGTGGGTGACTGCCGTGGGTGTAGCCTGGAGCTGACGTTGGGATATGTCGAGGTCCCCCAACAGTAGGCGACCCGTCACAGACACTTGCGCCCCAGTGTCCGCCACTGCTGTGTAGGGACACGAGACGCGAGGGCGTGAGCAGCTGATCACCACCATGAGATCACCATGAAATTTAATGAGGAGAAATTTGAATTACTGAGACTAGGACCTAATACTGAGTTAAAAGACTCCACCAACATATATACAGGGGGACAGCAAGAAATCTCAGCAAGTCATGTCGTCAAGTGTCTTGGTGTGCACATGAACGACGACGCCACCTTCCAGCAGCACATCAAGGAAACAGCCAGCAAAGCCAGGCGGATGGTCGGCTGGGTCCACCGAACCTTCAAGTCAAGGGAACAAGAAGTCATGCTGACACTATGGAAAGCCCTTGTACAGCCAGTACTCGATTACTGCAGCCAGCTCTGGTCACCCCACAAAAAGGGTGACATACAGGAGCTTGAGTCAGTACAGAGGGCCTTCACCAGGACAATAAAAGGCATGAAAGGCCTAAACTACTGGCAGCGACTGCAAAAGCTGGGCTATACTCCCAACAGAGAAGGAGAGAGAGATACGGGACCATATATGTGTGGAAGATATTGGAGAAGCAAGTGCCTGATCCCACCCCCAATCTACTGAAGGCAAAGACAAGTGAGCGCACCGGTCGCTCATGCGAAAGAAGGGCTCTCTCTTCTACAACCCCAGGGAGAATCAAGAGTCTCCTTGCCTCCAGTCTTTCACACAGTGGCCCTAGACTCTTTAACGTACTCCCTAAATACGTCAGAGACACCACAGGCTGCTCAGTCACCAGATTTAAAAAAGAACTGGACAACTTCCTGCAAACACTGTCAGATGAGCCTCCCGTACCAGGCTACACGGCTTGTTGCAGGGCAGCTTCAAACTCTGTGCCAGACCAGATGGCTCTCCTGAAAGTAGACTCTCGGACTGGCAGCAGCGGTGGACCACCACAGCTGTGAGGAAGACCCTCTAAATCTAACCAAGTAAACCAAGTAAGTAAGTAAGTAAGTAAGTAAACCACGGGCAGCGACGCCGCCATCTCCACTCCTCCAACGATCACTGCACCGGAGGTAGGGGTGAAGTTCGAATGATGGGCGGGCGGACGAGCGCCGCCCTGGGGGGTGAGGGCGCCAGAAGGCGCCAGAAGTGCCCCTTCTGGCCGCAACAACGGCATGTCGCTGCAAACGCTCTGCACTGACGCCCACCTGTACACTCAGATTCACCGCATGCTGGGCACCGCCTGCGTCCCCGCCGGACTCCGTCTTGGCGGGTTTTTCCTTGTCCGCTAAGCCGGCGCGCGGGGCCCGCTGCCGCCACCTCGTGGTGTGGAGCCATGACGGGCGGGGGTAGTGTCACCGACCCCCACACTGGCTACGTAGCTCGAAGGTTGGTCACTCGCCTTTTCCGCGGCCTCAAAAATTTCACACACGTCGATTGCCTCCGTGGTTGAGAGTTGCCTGAACACTTGCTTGCCCAGGCGCGCGTCGATGCGCTGTTGCACCTCTGTGTTACAAAGGAGGCGTACATAAGGTGCCGCTGTGGGTGCCGCCCAACCGCAGATGCTGCTGTAGTCCTCTACGCTGGTGGCCCATGCCTCAAACGTTGCCGGCGACATGCCCACGGTCGCTCCCCCTGGTCCTGGAGGAGGTGGTGGGCGATGCTGCCGGGTCGTTGGCCAGAGTTGCTGCTGAGTGGCTGGTGTGATGTCGGGGCTTGGTGTATAGCGCGTGGCGTTGTGGTACGGCGGCAGATTGGACCACGCGGCTGTTCCCACGCGCCCGCTACCTGCCGGAGGCGTCTCTACGCCGCCCATGCCTTCCTCCATGAGCCCCTGAAGATACTGCGCCATGTTGGGGTTGGAACACAGAAGGGCTGGGGGCGCGGCGTGATGTTTATTGGAGACTTAACCTCTAGTTACAGAGAGCTGACAGGACGACTGGTCACTGCCTCGCCGGAGTCCCAACTGCCCGCCTCGGGGACACTGAGATGTGGCGGGAAGGTGAGGGTTGCCACACACCCCCCACACATATATATAGGGTCAGGGCTCGTCTAATTTGTATCGTCTAATATTTATATCTATTACATATATATATATACATATACATATACATATGCACATACATACACATACACATACATACATACATAAAAAAGGCGTGAGGCCACTGAGGTGACCAGACGAAAACTTTTCTAGTGCATTTCTAGCGCATTTCATACCTCAATCCAGCGCTTTTACGTCCGGCACATTTGGCAACACTGGTTGGAAAACGCACGAGTGGGTGGATGTTGTTATGTTGTTCGCCGCAACCTATATCCTTCTACATGGCTGTTCACGCCGTTTAGTGTTCCACGTACACCAGCATGTAAACTCAATAACGAAAATGTTTTTTGTACTTATGAAATAAACAATGTCCGTAGCAATTATGATCCTAGCAATCTCCTTTTCATCGTATTACTGGATAACGACACAGGAATATTTCTGGTTAAATTTTTTAAGCATATTGCATTATATAGTAATGTTTTTATAAGTGTTGAACAGCCCATTAGTCTATTAATCGGCTAATGGGTTGTGCAACACCCCTTAAAACATTACTATATCTGCAATATACTTAGAAAGTATAACCATAAATATTCCTCAATCAGTTAATATAACAGCGGCAAATGGTCATATGTCCTACGGCGGGCCGCTCGGAGCGGCCCGCCGGTGAGCCTCTGAGCAAATTCCCAGCGGCCCTACGTCGTACACTGCCGTCGGGCTGCCGATAAGACATACGGAGGGCCTCCGGAGGCCCTTCGTCTTTGTGTTTGCTGGGATAGCTCCATGATCCCTACCTAGGTAAAGTAGAGTACACCTTTTCCCTACCGTAGATAACAGTTAAGTCGCCAGGACAACTTTTTTTTCTGTTTACAGACGTGTGGTGGCGTTAATACTTACATTTCTACATCCATAATTTCAGGAAAGTTAGAAGGGGCTATCTGGCATCACTGCAGGTGGCGACTTTACTGTTATCTACGGTACGTACTATGGGGATTGGGGATGGCCATTTCCCCAGTGGCCTCCCCAGAATCCACCAGTGATTATTAATATTATCATTATTGTCATTTATAATCACCATTAATCCTACACTGTTATCTAGGTAAACCATTACATTCACCCGCTAACAATTTTCCCGCCCCGAATCCGAACTCCACACTGGTGACGTCACACTTTCCCGCGTGACGTCACAACAAGGCTTGTAAACACTAAACACAGTGCCCGCGCCTGACCCGTGAATTTCCTCGTCTTTCGTGCAGGTGTGTGTGTATATGTAGGTGACTTGTGGTGATGTGCTGTATTATACGGCCTGATCTGTAGTGTACGTGTGTGCGTTTGTCCCTTGTGCAGTGGCGTTCATAAGCCACAAACGACACACACACACACTTGCCCTGTCCCGGGGTGGAGTGGGAGGTGCTGTTTTGCTTGTATGAATGCCCCGCCTTGAATTATTTCAGTGTTTTTGGGTTGTAGATGTTATGAAGTAATGGATTTGTGAGTGTTTATCATTGTCTGCATGCTACGTGGATTAAGGGACCATTCAATCATTCGTTCACCTCGACTGTGTGTGTAGTGGATGAGCCTTTGGCCCAAGTGCTTGCTAGACTACTCGACCCACGTGACAACTCGACCTCGCCCCAAGACAACTCGACCTCGCCTAAAAGACAGCTCGACCCACGGAAAAAGACAAGTCAACCCACATCGAACCTAACCTAAACTTATAGGTTTTAATGAATCCTAACCTAACCTTATAGGTTTTAATGAAACCTAACCTAACCTTAACCACAAAGTATACCTAACCTAACCTAACCTAACCTTAACCACAAAGTATACCTAACCTAACACTTACCTAACCTTATAGGTTTTAATGAAACCTAACCTAACCTTAACCGCAAAGTATACCTAACCTAACCTAACCTAACCTAACCTTACCTTAGCCACAAAGTATACCTAACCTAACCTAACCTAACCTTAACCACAAAGTATACCTAACCTAACCGTTGTCCTGGTGCGAGTAGTCTCACGATTGGGTCGACCGGTATTATTTTACGATGGCACCAAACTTCCCTACACAATTGGGAGCATGGTTTTTGTTTACCTTATTGTATTCTAAGAGACATTTTCTCTGAGCTTTCCGTCTCAAATCAATAGTTTCGGAGATATAGAACATTTTAGGTGGGGGGAGGAATATGTCTCCTTGTTTACAAAATGCCTCCCTCTTCCTCTTCTTGTGACCTGCATCGCTTTTTTTTGTTATTTTATTAAACTTTTTTATTATTGGACCCAGTTAGGAGGTTAAAGGTTAGGTAAGGTAAGGTTTGGTTTGGTTAGGTTAGGTTAGGTTAGGTTAGGTAAGGTAAGGTAGCCACGGGTGCGCCTCCGAAACAAAAGCGATGCAGGTCACAAGAAGAGGAAGAGGGAGGCATTTTGTAAACAAGGAGACATATTCCTTCCCCCACCTAAAATGTTCTATATCTCCGAAACTATTGATTTGCGACGGAAAGCTCAAAGAAAAATGTCTCTTAGAATACAATAAGGTAAACAAAAACCATGCTCCCAATTGTGTAGGGAAGTTTGGTGCCATCGTAAAAATTTACCGGTCGACCTTGGGTCGACCTGTCTCAGGTCGAGTTGTCACTTGGGTCGACTTGTCCAGGCCCCGGCCCAAGTCTGTGGGCGGGTACCTGGTACTCTCGTCGACCAAAATTCTCGTCTAGACACCAACCGAGAACGGTTTATGGAACTGTCGCCGATAGTTCTCGCCGAAACACCAAGCGAGTACTGTCGCCGCTGGTGGAACACTCGCCGACGCTGAAATTTTCGGCGACAGTTCCCTTTGGAATAGATGAAACTGAAGAATAAAGGGTATTTCATTGTTGGACACCACATTTTTCGAAGACAACATTATTTGGGTCCACCGAAATATGCCAAAACCCCGGGTTTTGGCATAAATGAATAAAAAACCTTTGGCCTAATCAAAAACCTTTCTTAATTAGGTATATTGAATTGAAAGTAGTTAGTTTCGTACACTGATTTTGAGTATTTTCGTACATACCTGGTGTCGTTTCATAACCAGTAGTCAAGTTCAACTCTGAGCTGAGTGTACGAAACGACTATGGTTTCATATAGACTACGAAACAACTTTTGGTAATAATGGACGAGTTTCGCGGTCGTTTTCAGAGACACCAACTATTTTTTCTTGGCCTACAATAGGTGCTTGTTCTAATGGAGATAGTTTTATTTTGCGCAAACCCCCCCCCCCAAAAAATAAATAAATAATGAAACCTAACCTAACCTTATAGGTTTTAATGAAACTAACCTAACCTTACAGGTTTTAATGAAACCTAACCTAACTTTAAAGGTTTTAATGAAACCTAACCTAACCTTAAAGGTTTTAATGAAACCTAACCTAACCTTAAAGGTTTTTAATGAAACCTAACCTAACCTTATAGGTTTTAATGAAACCTAACCTAACCTTAACCACAAAGTATACTCCTTTTTTTTATTTTTTTATTTTTTTTTATTTTTTATTTTTTATAATATATATAAAGTTTGCGCAAAATAAAACTATCTCCATTAGAACAAGCACCGCTTATTAGGAAGCACTATGCTCATTTGTATCATAACCGCACTTAGGTCTGTATGCATTGTCCTCGCCAGATGGCGCTCAGTAAGGTTTTTGATTAATTTATGCCAAAACCCCAGGTTTTGGCATATTTCGGTGGACCGCATTATTTTCTTATTAGTTTTGATGTGTTTTGAATTAAATTAGCTCTCATTTATGGCGGAAGTGAATATATCTTCAATATATATACCCCCCAGTGAATATATATACCGCCCCATCCTCGTGTTGGTGGCTCGGTTACAGGGAGCTTCGTACACTAGTTGTTTCTTACCCAGGTTTTGTTAATTGTTTCGTACACTGATTTTGAGTTTTTTCGTACATATCTGGTGTTTCGTAACTCTAGTAATCAAGTTCAACTCTGAGCTGTGTGTACGAAACGACTATGGTTTCATATAGACTACGAAACAACTTTTTGGTGTACGAAACAACTTATGTACGAACTGACTGCACCCCGGTGGCTCCTATCTGTCTGTCTCGATCAAGGGATGAATTGGAGGAAAGCTTGGAATGAGGGAAGGAGAGTGAGGTGGAGGTGTCTTCCGTCTGCTGGTCTCCAAGGGGGCGGGGTCAGGAGGCGGGTGTTGCCAACTTTACATGCATATTTGTGCCATTGAAAAGTTGAAGTTATTGCTGGTATTTAATCCCTGAATGCAGAAACACAGGCAAAAGTTTATTAATTGTAAGTATTGGGTACTGTAATTTCAAAATCAAGAACTCTAACTATCGGCAAAATTTTGAACTCCCGCTGATGTGAAAAATTGGAACACTCGCCGGCATCGGTGAGAATTTTTATCAGCGACAGTCCAGCCTTCCAGGTACCCCGAGAAGTTTCGCCCACGGATAACTTGTTGACGACAGTTCCACTTGTCATAGATGAAAAGGAAAAATAATGGGTATTTCATTATTGGATCACATTTTTTGAAGCATTGTTATTTTTTATTCAGTTTTGATGTGTTTATAATTAATTTAGCTCCTGTTTTGGGCGTAAATGAATATATTTTCTTAGAGCACCCCATCTTCCCCCCGAAGTTTATAAAATCAGTAATTTCTGCCAGTAACGGTTAGGTTAGTGGTTATCGATAGGTTAGGTTAGGTTAGGTATGCAGAAGCACAGGTAAAAGCTGATCAGATATATTGGGAACTATCATCAAAATCTAGAACTGGAACTCGTAGAAAATAGGTATTTATTACTTTTATTGCCGTTTTTTCAGTGGGCAATCTTACCATACCCAATGGATCATGTAGTGTATGTCTGTATGGTTTTTTGTTTTGCAATGAATTTTTTTTATTCAGGTACCTACGTGAAGTTAGGTTGGGTTCTATTCACCTATTTTTCTAAATTTATTCACTTTTAGGTTAAGTTAGGTTTGATTAATCTATTTTTCTTCTTTTATTCAATTTTTTACCCACATTTTCCCTGAGCTTCATAGCCCTCTCCACCATTGGGGAGGTTAATTGTCATGGTCGTAAATTATTATAGTTATTATTCATTTGCACAACAAATGAGGCCTCAGAACGCTCAAATGAACTAAGAAGCTATCAGATGGAAGAAAAAATCTACCCAAAATAGGAACTGCAATAATGGTACACACAAACCTCGTTTTCCCGGACCTCCATTTCCCGGATATCGGATTTGCCGGTCAAAATCCGAGGTCCGGGGATATGTCAGAGTCTCGGACAAATGCCTGGTCCAGTCCGTAAATCGATAAAGTTGTCCGGCGGTCCGAGCGTCTCCTGTCACCCCTGGTCAGTGTTCGCACCTCCCGCCAGGTGGCAACATGCTCAGCAGTCGTATTGTTTACATTTGGGCACAAAACACTCACGGTTCACCTGCACCGCCTCCATCAGTTCCCTGACCCCCACTGCCCCTGGTGCAGGAACGTCTCTGAGACTATTGAACACTTTCTGCTGCAGTGTCCGCGCTTCCACTCCCACCATGTAGTGCTACGCTCTCAACTCCTCACCCTGAACGTCGCCACCTGTGACCTGCTCACCCTGCTGGAGGCGGCTGGCGTCCACCCCTCCCGGCAGGCAACATGCTGTCATCCGCCTCACCTGTGCCTTCCTGAGGAAGACAGATCAACTACAACACCTGTGATAGCATCATAGGATTTCAAGTCACTCCGGCCCCTAGTTTCTCCGGCCCTCCGTCACTCCGGCCCCCACCCTGGTCACTCCGGCCTACCACCCTGGTCACTGGCCTACCCCCCTGGTCACTCCGGCCGCCAATGAAATTGAGCTAGTGGTGAATGACATGTTTATTCTGCATGCTGCCACACCCACACTAGTACTTTAGATTGCTATAGGAACATGTACGGAACTCGTTTATCCGCACCCTCGGGGGGGAGCGCATGCCGGATAACTCATTTTGCCGTTGTTTTGAGAGTTACTCTTATGATCGCCCATTTTTTTTTTTTTTTTTTTTTTTTTTTTTTTTTTATTTTTTTTTTTTTTATCCCATCACAAGGAACGGCCAAGGGCACAACAAATGGGTAATACAAGCCCGCCTAGTTGCCATCCCTATAAAGAAACAGTAAGAGAATAAATAAAAAAGAGGTGAGCCATTTAGTTGGGGAGTGTCTTGTTATCTTCTTTGAAAAGATGTAGTCATAGGAAGTGGAAAAATAGAAACGAAGAGTCCAAGTTTATCATGGAAAAAAAGAAAAAAAAAAAAAAAAAGGCTGGTCGATTAGTGCCGTTTTTTGAGGCTGCCGTTGTTTTAAATGCCGGTTAAACGAGGTTCTCCTGTAATAGGCTTTCATTTCATTAATTTATTACGTACCGTAGATAACACTAAAGTCGCCAGGACAACGTTTTTTTCGATGTACAGACGTCTGATGGCGTTCATACTTACAGTAAAAGCCTTATAACTCGGCACGATAGGGGTTCTGGCCCTTGCCGAGTTATTCAATGTGCCGAGTTATGCAATGCCCTCCTCTGATATGGGTAAAAAAAAAAAAAAAAAAAAAAAAAATTGTAAATACAGTAGTGTAAAAGCATAAAAACTACACTTACCAGTGAACAGGTAGAATGTGCTGGATTTGATATCAAACTCAGCACAAATAGCACGCATGGACGCACCTGCATCCATCCTTGCCAGCACTTTCACCTTTTCCTGCAGGCTCAGGCTCTTCAATTTCATTCCCTTCCTGCTGGAGACACCCTTGCATGATGGAGCTGACATCTTGATATACAGTACTGTATGATGTAATCCCAAAACACGTAAAATAGGTGGCAAAGTAAAGCAAAGGTTGGGTACCAGCGCGTAGGCTGAGCCGTGTTTTTGTCGTCCAAGCACCGTCTTGGATTACGAATCCCAATCCAATAACACTTGCTGAAATGTGTGTTATACTACTTTGTGATATTGTTTGCAATGTTTTGCATTGATTATTATTTCGGCTCCTACCAGGGGGTACTCCGTAGTGTAGTGGTTAGCACGCTCGGCTCACAACCGAGAAGTCCCGGGTTTGATCCCCGGGCGGAGCGAAGATAGATGGGTGGTCTTTCTTAAAACCCGAGCCCCTGTCCACCCAGCAGTGAATGGGTACCAGGTGTTAGCCGGGGGTTTGTGACCCCCCTCCCGGGGTGGTGGCTTCGGCCAACACTAAGCTGCAGCGGTAGATCACTATGGCTCTGAGGAATTATCCTCTAAACAAACAAACAAACAAAATACCAAGCTTGTTGTGTTTTTGAAGCAGAAACCAATCCTTTTTCAATTTCGACAAAAAATGGAATTGGTATCCAAGACGGTGCTTGGACGACATAAACACGGCTCAGCAGCTGACAGCCTACACGCTAGTTCCCGACCTTTGTTTTACTTTGCCACCTATTTTACGTATTTTGGGATTACATCATACAGTACTGTATTTCAAGATGTCAGTCAGTTCCATCACGCAAGGGTGTCTCCAGCAGGAAAGGAATGAAATTGAAGAGCCTGAGCCTGCAGGAAAGGGTCAAAAGGACAAAAACACTACTTTATGCGACTGAGGATATGCCGAGTGTAAGCAAAGAGATACAGTTATAACATCAATATGCCGAGATACATTATTTTTTGCCGACTTTCTGTTTACATGTTCACACAAGAGGTTGTGAGGGCATGATATGCCGAGTGAAAACCAAGAGATTCAGTTTAGGGGAGGCGGTAGCAGAGTGGTTAGCGTCACCGAGTGGCGTTCTCGAAGACCCGAGCTCGATCCCGAGTGAGACCCATAAATCCACTTGAAATCTTTCTGCACCATCCAGTGGCCTAAGAACACCCACATGCCCTATCCATTAACTCAACCTTCGACTGCGAGTGCATGGGAGGACATAGGGGGGCGGCATGAGCCTCTAATTACAGGCGTCACTACAGGGAGGTCCCGAAGATACGAGCAGTTAGGTTCCACCTGGCATACTCGTAAAGCGAAATCTCGTATAACGAAACACATAACTAATGGTAAAATATAGGTTTGGTTCCAGGACCCCATCAATTAAAAAAAAAAAGAAAAAAAAAAGACATGTTTTTCAAGCTAAAATAAACTCTAGCAAACACAACAAACACACAGCATCTATATTACCCACACTGTACTATTTATTCTGTAGAAAAAGCATTCTGAAAGAGAAAATAGCGCACAAAATAACATAACTGCACATTAATTAAACATAAAACATGCATAACAAGCAAAAAAGACGTTGTAATGTAGGGGACGCCGCGTGATACAAGAGAAGGTAGTGTAGCGGTCCCATGGTTGGGGCCCCACACCTGCTAATTACCCCTAAAGGGCAGGCTGCGCCATATGCTTAATTACCCTTCAGAATACGCCTTGCTAGGGTTGACCTGACTGCGGTCCCAAGGTTGGGGCTGCACACCTGCTAATTACCCCTAAATGTCAGGCCGCGCCATATGCTTAATTACCCTTCAGGTCACGGCTTGCTAGGGGTGACCTCACTGGGGTCAACCAAATCCCCCTTTGTCCAGCCCGGGAGTGGTAGGGCGTGCATTTTGAGCTTGATAATTTTACTCACCCCAGTTTGAATGTCGTATCATTGGATTTTCGATCTCGTATATTGAAAATAGACCCTAATTTACACATCTCGTATCATCGGATTCTCGTATACCGAATGCTCGTATAACGGGACCTCCCTGTATAAGAATCCTGCTTGCGCCACCACGGGCGAGGGCCAACCATCACAGCCCTCAAGTGAGCCTCCAGGGCCTACCATCCCACCCCTGGAGCTCACTGCCTACAAGCGCTATAGGGATAGATGTAAAAAAAAAAAAAAAAAAAAATTCTGCCTTGCCGAGTTATATCAAATTCCGAGTTATACAGTGCCGAGTTATAAGGGTTTTACTGTACATTTGTACATTCATGATGTCAGGAAAGTTAGAAGGGGCTATCTGGAGAGTCTGTGTCATTTTGTGTCTTCATCTGAGTTATATTATTATTATAAATGAACAAATTACCAGAATATCAACCAAGTGGCGACCTACACTAAGATTGCCAGCTAGTGTTTGTGTTCTGAGTGTCCCGCCGTCGCCCGAAAAAAACCGAGTAGTGAAATTTGAAACCGGATATACTTGCAGATACAAAGCATAAAACAACGCTGAAATGGTAGATTATACAGTCATGATAATTATAAACTACTGTGTATCATCTTCAGTGGCACAGACAAATCAGTAGTGATGCTATTTACACAAACTTACTTAGTCATTTACACAAAATTTAATTATATAGCTGTATATAAAAATAAAATATGCGTCTAAGTAAAAAAAAACAAGTACTAGCTAAAATAAATATGTAGCTATATAAAAATATGCATCCAAGTAAAAAAAACCAACTACTAAAATATATCTGTATATAAAAATATGCGTCCAAGCTCTTTGAGCTTCAAAACAAACAGGGTCCAAACAGTTCATCAGAAGCATCCCAGGTATCGAATCCTGTGAGTGAATGTCGGGAGTGGTCGTTGTTTAACCTTCGAGCTTCGAGACAAGCAGGGTTCAAACAGTTCATCAGAAACATCCCAGGTATCGAATCCTGTGATGGGAGCATATCACTATATATGCTGTGTTATTACAGGTTCAATCTGCACTTATTGTACGTAAATATATCCAGGATCAAATCCAGTGGATATTATATTTTTTCCTTTGTATTTGTATGAAATAAAGTAGAAGCATACATTTTTTTTTAATATCTAGTTTAATTAAAAAAATGTACACACTTCATGGGCTCGAACACGCAGACACGTACACTCAGCTCTGGGAGGCCGCAGTGACTAGGGTTGAACCTTTGAGAGGCCGGAGTGACTTGTTTCGCATCATAGGACATCACCAGGGTTCATAGTGTTCCCCAAGGGATCCTCGCAGGCCTAAAAGCAACAACAAAGTGACTTAAAAGTCTGCGGCGGGGTAGTTGATATTGGCAGTTGCCGGACAGTAAATACTTGAGTAGGATAAACGTCCGGGGGTGGTAATGGCCTCGGACTGTTGTGGTTCCCGGACCAGTGCTCCCCCCTATTAGTCCGGGAAAACGAGGTTTGTGTGTAATATAATAATATTTACCGAAAATAGGACCACTCAACGACGTTTAAAGTTGGATTATTCGCTGACGGCTAAGAGAAATCCGGTAGATGAAAGGGTACTTGGTACTCTCATCTACTGAAATTTTCATCAAGACACCAACCGAGAATTCTTGCCGACAATGGACACTTGCCAACTTGCAAATTTTTGACAACAGTTCCACTTGTAATAGATAAAAAAGGAAGAATAAAGGTTATTTCATTATTGGACGCCGCATTTTTCGAATACATTATTTTCTATTTAGTTTGGATGAGTTTATAATTAATTTAGCTCTTGTTTTTGGCAGAAATGAATATTTTCTTATACCAACCCATCCTCTCCCCCAAGTTTATAATTTTTTTTATTTCTGCCAATAATGGTTAGGTTAGGTTATGGGCAGGTTAGATTAGGCAAGCAGAAACACATGTAAAAGCTAATTAGATATAATATGTATTGGGTACTGTATTATCAAGATCAAGATTGATTGATTGATTTAATGCCTAAAAGGTGAATGTGCCAGACATCAGAGGTCATATGGCATATACTGGAACTGTCGAAGAAAATGGGAACACTCAATGACATGAAAGGTTGGAACACTTGGTGACGGGGACGAGAAATCCGATAGACGCGAGTACCATAAACCGGTGGTCTATTGCAGTACAGTTTCGTAATTAGACGCTACTGTTTTCTCACACGACACTATTGTTTTGTATTAGTTTAGACGTGTTTATAATGAATTTTAATGTATTTTTGTCTTTACCTCAGCTTACTTTTTACATCCCTTCTCATTACCATCCTATTTCCTTCCCTCTGATTCCATTTTTTTTCATACCACCTGTTTATCTTCCCTCACTCTTCTAACTTTCTCCACACTTTACCCTCCTTCCTAGTTACTGCATTCCCCTTCTCCCAGCATGCTCATCCCTTCAATGTCCCCATGATTTACCCATCTTCCTATTCCATTCTTCCCCTCACAGCAGCCCGGCAAGATGCTGCGCAGGGGTGGGAAGCGCATCCGTATGGATGAGCCTCCCCCGGAGTATGACGCGCCCCCCATGACCCCCATGACTCCCGCCTCAGACCTCCAGGAGCCCTACACCCCTTACACCCCATACACACCATCGGCCGAGACTCCCTTGCACCAGTAAGTAAATAGTATTATAATTAGTCATCAGTAGTCCCAGTTATTAGTCATCAGTAGTAAGTATTAGTAGTATTAGTCATCAGTTATAAGCCCCAAATATTAGTCATCAGTAGTCCTAGTAACACCAGGCCATCCCATTCACTTTTATTTTATCCCATGCATAAGTTATATGAATTCCTACAGATTTTTTGGTTTCATAAAATTGTAATCTCAGAATGATTGTGTTGTCTTCATATTCGTTTCACCATTGAGTTTGATGTGCTCGCCTTGGAAGGCAGAGTTAATGGGCAGCATGTGGGTGTTCTTAGGCCACGCAACTTCAGGCACTATAGGAAAAAACAAACAAGAAATGGACACTTCAATTCCCCATTGAGTCTGTTAAATCAAGGGTCAAATTTGAAAATTCAGTGGTGGGTGGAAGGGCACAGAAAGGGGGGGGTGCCCCTAGAAAGGGGTTCGGGGCCAAATCTGATGTACATATTGTCATTACATCATGACATGAATATCACATGGATTCATGCATATTTAATGTAAATATGGTGTAACAAAGGTTTTTACCGGACGCTCCCCTTAATGTCACAACTAAAGTTATGTTTTGCCAAAACTAGATGAAGTAGAATTTCCAGAACCAATCTCTCCATCCACTGTTTTAGGTGCACAGGAGGCTGCCTGCTTGCCCTGCCTCAGTCATTCATCACCCATTTACACATGTGTGTCATCTCTGAAGGCATTTGTACCTCACTCCATAACTTCAATGTACAGTACTGGGAAGTGTAAAATGTTTATTTTCATATCCTTGGAAATGCAAGTTGTTTAGGAAGGCAGAAACATTTTTTGCATTGAGCTTTTAATTTGAAGTGAAACATATATGTATTGGCGTTAGCAGATCACAAATTTGAACAATGGTTGTGATAATGTATAAGCTGCCTGAGGGGAGATTTTTATTTTTATTTTGCTACAAGAGGGGGGGGGGAGGCTAAATAGAAGATAAGAAAGAAACTTGTATGCACTGCTTCCATGGAAAACATAGGGTGTGTGGTAGAGGTACTCCTGGCTACATGTGGTAGCCAGGAGGTGTGTTAAGGTAGGGGGCGTCATGAGGGATCAGAGGTGGGCAAGTGTGTCCCGGCGCACCACCATGGCCCGTGTGATGTCCTGTACTGTAGCACACCCTGAGGAGAAGGAAAATGTTTGTGCGTTATTCATCATAATGTTGGACTCACGATCGCCAGCCATTACTTTCCCGGAATAAGCATGGAGCTCATAGCGATCGACCTATGGGTAAGGCTGGGACCTCACACATCCCTTGCTATTTGACAGTATTGCTGCACTACAAGGACAATGTGCGTGTTTCCCTGTATATTTATCATGATAATATACAAGGGGAAAGTATTTTTAAGGGATCAGTTATCTCAATCACCCATTCATCATTGCCATGGAACCTTACCTGACAGTGCCATCACAGAGTCCAGTTCTGTGTGCACTGTGTTCAGCACGCCCCACGCCCCCTCCTCGCCCCCACACGCCAGCCCCCACAGCAGCGGCCGCCCCAGGAACACCTGTGAGGGGGCATAAGGGACAGGTCATGGGCTGCTACCACAAATTATCTAGCCAGTACTTAAACCATATAACTTTGAAATAGTTAGTGGACCTCTTCCAAAGATACCTTGTGTACATACTTTGTATGTTGCACACACTAACACATATGTGCATGTTTGTACACAGAAAAGATGGCAGAAAGTGAGATGGCTAAGAGAGTACCTATGTATGAATGTAATAGATGTGGTGGGTACTAGAAGATGACCCTCAGGGAAATGATAAGACAGGGTGTTAGAGTATGATTTGAGAGAAAGGTGCGAGAGAAGAATGAGAGGGTAAGAGCGTGGAATAGGACAGGAATACAAGGACAGGAATAGATGGAGACTTCTGTTGCGACCATCCCCTTGGAAGAGTGCTTCTTAGAAATTGGCATCAGGGATAGATAGATAGATGGATAGTGTACACACACACTAGCATTAAAGGTTAGGTATTTTGCTCAGAATACAGAGACTATAATAGTTCCTAGAAGTCGAGGCAAATATGCATTCATGAGAAAAGATCACAACAAATTGGAATAGAAAGTTTATCTTCATCAAATTTCAGTTTTCCCTCTTTCGAGTCTTTCACTTACTCAATTACTTAGTATCACTTCCTTTCATATGCTTGACTCCCCTAACCTAATTTTGTTTCCTCTCAGCTGAAATTACACCCTTCTGGCATGCCTTACGTGCACAGTTGTATAGGAACCGAAGTTTAATTGACTGCCCATGTTGCTAGTTTTGACAGCAAGGCTCCTTGAGAGTGTTC
This sequence comes from Chionoecetes opilio, assembly GCA_016584305.1. Taxonomy (NCBI): domain Eukaryota; kingdom Metazoa; phylum Arthropoda; class Malacostraca; order Decapoda; family Majidae; genus Chionoecetes; species Chionoecetes opilio. The sequence goes on from JACEEZ010003109.1 coordinate 105,149, forward strand.
AGTTGAGAGTGCATTTAACTCTGCTGTGCCCAATAGAGCCCCTCTTCACACCCTGCATAACCCAATCTGTTATTTTATCAAATATCACTCCATACCATCCAACCTGTCTTCTTTTGTATATTTCTACATTTTAATCCACCCCCTTGGCATTCACTTCACTGACCATGTTTGCGCCGAGAGCAAGGGCCTTGAAGATGTGTGCTCCTTGAGAGAACCCTCCATCCACATACACCTCACAGCGACCATGCACCGCCGCCACCACCTCGGGCAGGGCTTCCATCTGTCAGGAAAAGATCGTAAAGAACTGGAAAGGTGCTATATACAGTATTATACACCTATATATGTGTGAACGGAGAAGATCCATCCATGAGTTACTATGTATGAACGGAGAAGATCCTTACATGAGCTATATAGTTCAGGTTAGATAAATATCAGGTAGAGGCTGGACAATGTGAACTTAGGTGTACATATAGTACCACTAGACACTAAAACCAAAGGTGGGCACCAAACCGTTAATCCGGTAATCGTTAATGAACGAAGTTAACATTTTCGTTAATGATTTAACTTTCAAGTTAACTTTGGAAATCATTGTCGGACTAATTAACTTCCGTTACATTTAACTTCCGTTAACTCAAGTCCGCTAACCCTATTTTTTTTAGTTTTATACTAATATTGTGTTTCATTGAATTTTTTTTTCACCCTTTTCTGGCTCTAAAAGCCTTTAAAACCTAAAACAGGGCCAAAACTATGAAATCAGCCTTTTTTTTTTTTTTTTTTTTAAAGTTAAAACTAAAATCTGCTTTTTTAACTAAAGCAAAAAAAAACTAGTTTTTGGGTTCTAAAGCCCATAAAAAACCCCTTAAAGGCTGATTTTATAGTTTTGGCACTTTTCAAAGGTGTTTTTAGGTGGTTTTTGAGCAGAAACAGATTTTTTTGTTTTTTTTTCTAATAAAAATTAACGTTAACGGTTTATTGATAACTTCCGTTACATTTTTAAAGAATTAACTGATTAACGGTTATCGAAGTTAATTTTTTGGTTAACGGATTAACGGTTAATGAAGTTAACTTTTTGATTAACGGCGCCCACCACTGACTAAAACCCTTATAACTCGGAATTTGATATAACTCGGCAAGGCAAAGACAGTCTGCAAAAAATTATGAATCTCGGCATGTTGCCGAGTTATAACTGCATCTCTTGGTTTACACTCGGCATATCATGCCCTCACAACCTCTTGTGTGAACATGTATACAGGAAGTCTGCAAAAAATAATGTATCTCGGCATATTGCCGATTTATAACTGCATCTCTTTGCTTACACTCGGCATATCCTCAGTCTTCTTGTGACCTCTTCTGCTTAGTATCACTTTGTAGGTCGTCTGTCAAGCTCGAGCTTGACATAAGTGGCATGTCAGCCTATGCGCTGGTACCCGACCTTTGCTTTACTTTGCCACCTATTTTACGTGTTTTGGGATTACATCATACAGTACTGTATTTCAAGATGTCAGCTCCATCACGCAAGGGTGTTTCCAGCAGGAAGGGAATGAAATTGAAGAGCCTGAGCCTGCAGGAAAAGGTGAAAGTGCTGGCAAGGATGGATGCAGGTGCATCTATACATGCTATTTGTGCTGAGTTTGATATCAAATCCAGCACATTCTATGATATCAAGAAAAAAAAGAGAAGATTCGTGCCCATGCCCTTACTGTGGAGGATCCAAGCACCTCCAAGACTACCAAGAAGAGGATTAAGCCAGTTAAGAACGTCTCCCTGGATGCTGTATTTACAAAATTTTGAATTTTTACCCATATCAGGAGGGCATTTGCATAACTCAGCATATTGAATAACTCGGCAAGGCCAGAGCCCCTATCGTGCCGAGTTATCAGGGTTTTAGTGTATAGGTAGATACACACCGTGGGGGCTACACCGTCCACCTGGCGAGCCCCGTGGTTGGACACCCAGATGGCTGCAGCGCCTGCCTCCACACCCAGGCTGGCGTCCTCCTTGGTCAGGATCCCTTTGAGCACCAGGGGAAGCTTCGTGATTCTGGAGAGGAACTGTGTCAATGTGTAGTGGAAATAAAATGCTGGAGAGGCTTAATTGTAGTTTGTGGATCAGGAAAGGAAAGGCTATAGGAGTTTCTTAAGTGGGAGCTGTTTAGGTTATAAGGACAAGGGTGGAAGATGTACAGGGAGTGAATTCCCATCCAACAATGAGTAATTTATTCCAGTTCATGAAAGAAAGATTGTATGCATCATAGGTGATAAGTCATTTGGCATGTTGGTGATGATAAGAGGCTGAAGCATACTGAGAAGTGAATGGTGTGGTAGATTTAGTGTTTCTGTGATAGATGACTTAGAAATGAGAAGTTTAATAGTAGGTTTGGGTTGGAATGAGTCAGTTAAGTGAGCATCAGTTCAGTCTTGTGGAGGGAGAGTATGATGATAACTGGATGAAGCGTGTCAAATATTTCTTAGTGGTGGATAGAGTGCCAGTACACACACACACACACACACACACACACACACACACACACACACACACACACACACACACACACACACACCACACCCACCCCACCCCACCCCACCCCACCCCACCCCACCCCACCCCACCCCACCCCACCCCACCCCACCCCACCCCACCCACACCCACCCACCCCACCCACCCACCCACCCACCCACCCACCCACCTACACACACACACACGATAGATAAGCACTTTGTTGAGTCCCTGTAAGGTTTCTCTCAAGCTGTGTGTATATGTGTGAGTCATTGACACGCACCCTTTGAGCCAGGCCACATCCTCCCAGGTGAGGGCCGCGTCAAACAGGGAGGCCACGTACTCGTTGATCCCGGAGCCGCCGGGCGAGGTGTTGACACGGCCAGACTCCTCGGCACTCTGGAAGTTGGCCAGCCTGAGGATGAGACAGGCAGGAGGCACACTCAGATGAAGCCTATGATGACGTGACTGACACCCGGGACTGTTTTGTGGTAGTCATATTAGGCCTCTGCACTTGGTTTTCATGAAGTATAGAAAAATAATGTTTATATCACGTGTTATTAAGGGGAAGTAAGGGACAAAGTGACCCTGTCTAAAAGTGATACAAGTTGGCTGTGTATAGAATAGTTTATATGAAAATGAAGTGAGATATTAACCACCTACTGGGGAAACATGCCGCACGTAGGCATTTATCACCCAGGCAAAATAGTACGTAACTGTTACTTATGTACAGAGATTATGTATGATTTAACTTGGGACTGGAACTTGTCACAATAGTTAGACATACATTAAGAAGTGTCCATACATTCATGACACTGGTCACTTGTAGGAGCAGACTAAGTGGGCTGTATTGATCAAATGACTGATGATCTACCAACCACATGCAGCAAAGACCTATGACAGTAATATAAGCCCGTACACACAATGGAAGACGTGGCCTTACCTGAGATGAGGGGGAAGCGTAAATTTATTTCTGATATCAGCGCGGCGAATACCAAAATAAGGAGCATCCACAGTGAGGACCAGCGCTGAGTAGCCCGCCGCCTCGGCCCTCCTGACCAGGGAAGCCGTCACCTCCCTGTGAGGGGGAGATGGAAAGTGGAGGTGTTGTGAGCACAGAACTGAGATAAATTCTTGGATCCTATCTAGACAATTTGCTTATACCAGGAGCTGGGTTAACGTTGGTATTGATTGCCACCACACTAGAATAAACTAGTCAGTAATAGGGATTTGAGGGCCAGTGTATGCAAACCAGAGGTGGGCACCGCAAACGAAAATCCGCAAACCCCAATTTTTACGTTCCGCAACCGCAAGTCCGCAAATTTCTTGAAGTTCACACTTCCGCAAATCCGCAAGCCAATTACATGATATTTTCTCTGCATATAGTGTAAAAATAGAGGTAATTACTATTATTTTATACATGCTATTATATTTAGTGAGTACAACATCGTAGCTGACACTACGTGATATGTATTTTTGCCACTGAGCTTGCCTACTGGGTGGAACATATACAGTGGGAAAGAGAAGCACCTGGGGGGAGTGAATGAAACAACATGGAAAGATTTTGTCAGCCCTTAAGTGTAAGAGGTCAAGAGGTTGGATGTCATCTGTGCAAGGCAATGGGATGAGATGAGTGGTGCATACCTGTCCCTGTAGATGTAGAGCTGGAATAGCCGCAGTGTGTTGGGGGCTGCCGTGGCCACCTCCTCAATGCTGGCTGTGGCAATGGTGCTCAGGGTGAAGGGGGCGCCATGCCTCCCCGCAGCTGTGGGAAACAGGACTTGGGTTCATTTCTATTGCAGGAGATTAGTATTATTTTAACCCCTTCACGCCCTGATCTTTCCTTTGCTATATAAGATTGTCTGTTGTTAATCATAAAATTACAAAAACTAACAACATACGAAATTAGTTAGTGGACAAGGATACTAAACAGGTCATAGCTATAAAATATTGCTTATATTCACTAAAAATCGTCTATTAGTGGTCAAATTACAATGGAAATTACGTTCTGGGCAGCAAGGGGATAACTATGAAAAAATAATGATTGAATTTTTTTTCTTTTTTTTTTCACATCACAAAGGACTGGCCAAGGGGGAAAAAAAAGAGAGGTAACAAAAATCCCGCTTATTTGCCAGTCCCTGTAAAGAAGACAGTAAGAGAATAAAGAAAGAGGGGTGGGCCAATTTTGTTCGGAAATGTCTTGTCACTCCTCTCTTGAAAATATTTGAGTCGTAGGAAGGTGGCAAAATATAAACAGGCAGAGTTTTAGCCTGACAAGTGTTGCTTTATGATACAGGGATCTGAGAGGCAATCAGAAACAAGAATAATGAGTTGTTTTTAGGTAACCTGGTAGTCATCTTATGTTTCAGTGTGGTGGATCATTTTTAAAACTTAACTACCAGTATCATCGCATTCTCATAATTTTTCCTTCCTTGAATGCAATCACAATTTATAGAAAATATTTAGCAGTTATTGATCACTTTTATATGATAGGTTTAGTGGTTTACATTCCACACATAAACCCACACATGTCATCTCAGCTCACATCTTCACCATGCGCATGTCTAAGCTGTTGCTGTTTTCATTGTTTGTAAAAGAAAACTGTACAGCAAGGGAATTATGTGGGGTTTATGTAGGATTGTACAAAAAAATGGGAGTGAAACGTCTGAAAAAAAAGTCAGATAACTTTGGAGGTGAGACGAGTTTCTAGAAAAATGAGAGGCTATGCTTTATTTGGATTTATTGGAATGGGATGTCTATAAATACATTTTCATAATTTTTTACAAGAATACCAGACTATGTTATCAGGGAGGTGAAAGTCAAAATTATTTGCTGTAGTACCTCAGGAAAAGCCTATAATGCAACTCCCATAACTGCTAACACAACTCGCCGTATTGTGCAGTAAACCTTCGCTTAGACGGACTTCCATATAACAAATTTCAGCTTTAACAATCTTTTTCTACCAGTCTGATATATGCGGGGATCTACCAGATAAATTAGGTAAATGCAGGGTTTGGTTTGGTGGTGGGCCGGCCGAACATGTACACGCTGGTCGGTCTGTGGTAGTAAAAACAAAGCCGACCGGGCGGTGCGTGGTAGCGTGCCGATCAGTCTGGCTTTGTCGGCCTGAGTGTAAACACCTCCTCTCATCCTCCCGTGCCTCACTACGTTGCCTGCCTCCCATTCCTCATAATGTACTGCTTTAATTTTCCTGTATGCGTGTAGTCTTGTGATGGCTGCATGTACGTAAGTATACAAACTTTTATCTGATGTAACAAACAAAGTTCATTTATATACGGAAATGGTCAGAAATAGCGAACTTTCTCCTCATATAACGAACAAAGTTTATTATATGCGAAAAGTTCGGATCCCACGGATATAACAAACTTTTGGATATAACATCACCCCCTTCCCCCGAATTGGTTCGTTAAAGTGAGGGTTTACTGTACTATGTTACCCACAGTGGAGGAGACGGAGACGTCTAAATCACAGCACTGTTCACTGAGTAATGTAGTGTAGAGATGGTCCGAATATTTGTATTCATATTCACAATCGCGAATATTCAAGTTTTTTCAGATTTGCATTGGCATTGGCATTTGCATGTTGTCATGCAATTATTTTGCGAATATTGAACATATACGTATTTGATTAATAGGCCTATTAAAAAAATATTTGTATACTTTTGTCCATGTTAACTATCATATAATTTTCTACACCGCATGTCCAGCAAAGCACCATTCACTATCTTGTACACTCTTGCTCGTGTTTTTGGAATTCCTTAGAATGACATCAACCGCTCATTGAAGATATGGAAGTGATATTACTGCATACAAATAAAACAAGAAAATAGTTAGTTGAAAATATACACATGTTGATAAATATACAAGACATATTATACCTAAACATCCTGTAGAAGAAGAAAGCAAAGGTGGCAATGCCGGCTAACCTCGTACGACGGTACAGAAGATCTGCCGTGACGGTTGGTCCAGCGCATGCGCAGAACTCGGTGCATGTAAACAAACAGACGACGCGGGCTGTTACTCAGACCAAATATCACGCTCTAGGGTGGTATTTTAGGTAATTTTATGTTAGGCAAATTAGGTTAGGTTAGGAAAGGTTAGGTTAGGCTAGGTTAGGTTAGGTTAGGTTAGATTAGGTTAGATTAGATTAGATTTAGAAACACCAAATTCTGTGCATGCGCTGGACAAACCATCACAGCGGATATTCTGTACACCGGCTAACCTCGTGCTGTGGCCACCTCTCCATCGGGGTGGGCCATCCGCTGCATGGCTGTGGGGGCCACTCCGAAGGGCACGGCGACCCTGTGGCCCAGCAGGGTGGTGGCCATAGTGCGCTGCGACACATCTCGCAGGAACCTGGGCCGAATGTACCACCTGGGGGAAGGAAGGGTGAGGGGGTTGTGCAGGGCAGAAAATGGAAGAAAACAGGGAAAGGTAGACTGGCGTAAACAGAAGAGATGGACATTTGTTTACCTGGAGAAATGCACTCGCTTGCAGACATGTATCGAAAACAGTTTTATGGCCTCACCCTATCCCTCCCCTGACCTAGTTTTTTTTTTTGTCACCCTATCCCTCCCCTGACCTAGTTTTTTTTTTTGTCACCCTATCCCTCCCCTGACCTAGTTTTTTTTTGTCCCCGGGTCCCCCATGCCCCTTAACTTGTAGCTTTCCATACCTCTCCATTGCCTCTTTGTTTTCCCTGAGTGTCACCTCGTCCAGGGCACCCGACTGGTAGTAGTCCAGGGCACTCCTAGGCAGGCGACGGTGAGCCTCTCTCTCATAGTCCTGCACGCCGACCAGCTGCTTGCTCATCTTGTTGGCTTAGCAATGGCAGGGTAGGCAAGATCTTACAGTGCTTTAGTAACTGGAGGAGAGGATGTAGCATTCTTTAGTGTTGTGATGCTCATGAGGGTTAATTACATTTTTATGTTGCGGTAAGAATGTTTTCTGTTTTTGAATTATTATTACTGGTAGAAAATATTTATTTATATATTTTTTTCTTAGAAATTTCTTACTTGTAGGAAGCAGCGCGAAACTCGGGGAGATAATGCGCGAAAGTCGGGATGGTAAGAATTTAGGACTTAGCGCGAAACTCGAAGATCGCGAAACTCGGATAGCGTGAAACTCGGATAGCGTGAAACTCGGATAGCGTGAAACTCGGATAGCGTGAAACTCGGATAGCGTGAAACTCGAAGATCGCGAAACTCAGATAGCGTGAAACTTGAAGATCGTGAAACTCGAAGATCGTGTGAAACTCGAATAGCGTGAAACTCGGATAGCGTGAAACTCGAAGATTGCGAAACTCAGATAGCGTGAAACTCGAAGATCGTGAAACTCGAAGATCGCGTGAAACTCAGATAGCGTGAAACTCGAAGATCGCGAAACTCGGATAGCGTGAAACTCAGATAGCGTGAAACTCGAAGATCGCGAAACTCAGATAGCGTGAAACTCGAAGATCGCGAAACTCAGATAGCGTGAAACTCGAAGATCGCGAAACTCAGATAGCGTGGAACTCGAAGATCGCGAAACTCAGATAGCGTGAAACTCGGATAGCGTGAAACTCGGGAGGGTACTGTCTATATTATATCTGCTGTTTTTATTTTTTAAACTTTTAGTTTTTATCTTTTTAAGTCCTTTTTCCTCAAGGACAATCTCTCTAAATAATATTAACATCTCTTAATTCGTCTGTTTCGTCCCCAATTAATATATGTGTCACCACTGGCATTAACGTTTCATAATCTTGTGTACGTACTGACAGAAAGTAATCATTTAACGCTTTGCTTATGTCCTTAACTCTGTTTATGAACTCTCCATCTGTTATCTTTAGTCATACACGGCTCAAAGAACTTCTTTGTATATAATTTTGTCTCCTTTGATCTCTTGTATATAATTTTGTCTCCTTTGTTCTCTTAATATCATAATTCTGTGTGGCCTTGTGAGTATTTTCCTTGACTGATATACTGTACTGTCAACAACACTATAGTCGCCATTGCACTAATGTCGCCAGGCGCCATATATTAATTTTTTTAGCATCACTACCAGTGTTGGGCACGCGATCCAAAAATAGGTGGTCCACTCGAAAATTTGGCGTTACGCGATCGCGGAATATTTATTTAAGTTTGAATTAAAATTCCGCGATCGTTTATCCTGCGATCGGTAATCGCTAGTGAAGTTTTTCTTCGAAGAAATAAAGCATTAAGCCATTATACCCCATTAAGTAATAACTGTTAAGTCTTAACTCTTAAGTGTATTAACCATTAACCTATTAAGTATTAACTAAGCAAACAGAAGCAAAGTATTTATTGGACAATAGAAATAAAAGTTGAAATATTTATAAAGTACTTTCTTTATTGATAAAGTATGTCTATCATTGCAAAAATACAGAGCAAACACTAAACACATTAATAATTGTCTCTCTAATCATTATTCATTATTCAATAGTCATTAGAAGACAGTGTCTACTAATAAATAATGGTTAATGAATAATGACTAGAGAGTAGACTCAGTAGAGTCACTAGACAACACTGGGCACTAGGCACTAGGCACTACTACAATGGGCACTAGGCACTTAATACTAACTGTGAGTACTGTGACTACAGTTCTGTTAGTCTCTATGACTGTATCTAAGTAATATAAATACTAGTTAGATACAGTCATACAGACTAACAGAACTGTAGTCACAGTAGTCACAGACTCACAGTAGTTGACAACTTGAACTAGGCACTTAACACTTCACACTAGTCACATTTCACAACACAAATATTTCTGTGCAGTGTGGTTTTTTTTATAAATAAAACACCACACAGTTACACTCACACTAAATGTCTGAACAGACCCTCACCCAATCCTCCTCAGTTCTCCTCAACCTCCTCAACCCAGGCGGGTCCCTTTGGCAGGGCAGGCTCAAGAGGCCCAGGTTGCCCTTCAGGAACACCAGGTTATCAAAGTTGGCTGCTGTCAGGCTGGCCCTCTTGGACCTGAGCATGTCCCCTCCAGCTCTGAACAGGCACTCAACAGCAGCAGAGCTGGGGAGGGGGGTGTTGTACTTGATGAAGACCTCAACCCACTCATCCCTGTGCAGGAAGGGGAACAGCTCGCGGGTCACTGGCTCACCAGTCTTGATGCCCTTAAAGTTGTTGACCTGGCCTTCCGTGTGGTCAGTCACTGACTCCTGCTGCCTTTCCTCCTCTGACCCCAAGCTCCATGCCTTGGCCATGAACTTGGAGTACTTAGACTGAGGCTCCTCCTTTGCATCCTGGGCCTCCACAGCCTCATGGCCATTCTTGACCAGCTCCTTGAGCTCCCTGATCAGCCTGTCCTTGATCTCGGGGTAGAGATCCTCTGAGAGCTGCATCCTTCTGATGAAGCCAGGGGCAAAGCAGGGGTGAATGGCTGTGGCCATCAGGAGCTTCTTGTTCCTGAACAGGCTGCCAAACCTGGCCTCAAACCCCTTGTGGGAGTACCCCTGCACACCCTCCAGGAGGGCCCTGACCAAGGGCTTGGCATGGCGCAGGTCCTCATGCTCCAGGTCTTGGAGCTCCTGCCTCATGAGGGACAGGAAGGGCAGGAGGTTGCCCATGAAGGCATGCTCCTCACCCTGCAGCATGTCCAGGGCCTCAGCCACAGGAGCCAGCACCTTCATATACTCCTGAAGCACCTCCTTGCTGACGGCATCAAAGCGGAAGGGCTTCTGCTGGCTGGACAAGATGCCATTGATGGCCTGGAGGTGCTTCTCAGTGTCAAAGACATGTTCCAGCAAGCAGTTGACAATGTCATAGTAGCTGTTCCACCTGGTCTGACAGGGAGTGATCAGCTTCCTCCCCAGAGCCGCCTTGATGCTTGCGGCTGCCACTGAGCTCATGTTCTGGTGGTTCCAGAGAGCCTGTGCCTTGGCAGCTGCCTTTTTCCAGGCAGACCTGAGTCCCTGGTTCCAGCCAGGCACATCACTGATGTCTGTGGTTGCCAGCAAGTTCAGGGTGTGTGCTGCACACTTGTAGTGGGGTGGCAACCTGGCCAACTCAGAGGGGTCACTGGCCTCCAGCTCCTCCTCCACATCATGGACCTGTGGCTGCTCCTCCTCTGGGTCCACTGGAGGAGGGACCATGCGAGCCCCATCAGAGGGATCCTCTGGCACCACCCCATAGTGCTTGAACGCTGCACCATAGTTCTTGCCATTGTCGGTGGTGGCGGCCACCACCTGGGCCTGGGACAGGCTGAAGTCTTTCAAAACAGCGGCATTTGAAGTCTTTGAATTTATTTATCGGGCTCCCTGACAGCTGAGAGCATGATGATTGGCTAGATAAAGCCGCGTCATGAGAGGCGCTGCTCTGTGATTGGTCAGCAGAATTTCCCCACACAAATCCCTAGAATATCCCTAATATTCCCCACCCAGAGGCCACCGATAACCGTACGGGAGTGACTGCTCGATACGAGCATCTCCCTCAGCCCACCCTCGTAAGGTTATTGTAGCCATACACTCGTAAGTTGTCCCTTACGAGGGATTTTCGAGCATCCCTGCCCTGGCGGATAGCGGAAGTCTGCCAACAAACATGGGGTAGGGGTGGCGACTGCCATTTGGCCTACGTGCAACCGAAAATATGGGCTATTTTTTAGTTCAACTACTAGTGGTTATGTGTTAAGTTAAGCTGTTAGCACTACGTTGCTTACTGAAGTTAGTTTCTTTCGGGGAAGGCGGCAAAAACGGCGTTAGCGTGGAGCACGAGATGTGCTATGATGATTCTCCGACCTGTTGTTTACATTCTAACTTGTTGCTCTAACCGAAAATGTACACGGGAGAGGCGCGTTGAAAGTTGTAAAATTCAGGAAATAAGTTTTTTCTATGTAGGCTAGGTGAGGTGAGTTTCGAATTCAAGTTAGAACTTGACATTTAGCATTTGCTAAGAGCGGGGAAGTCAGCGACTTTACTGTGGAACAGTTCAGAGCTGACTGATCAGCCCGCGGTCGGCCAGCAGCAGGCGCGTCAGGTAACAGAACAGCTGGCTGGTCAACCCAACCCGGGAAAAAAATGTTGTTTTTCAAGTCAAAATTTTGGATCGTGGACTAAAAATCGCGGAATTAAAGGCAAAAAAAAATTCCGCGATCGCGGAATTAATTCATATTTAATAAAAATTCCGCGATCGATTTTTGGTAGTCCGCGATCGCGGAATCGCGGACTATAATTCCGCGACGCCCAGCACTGATCACTACAGATTTGTAAGTGCCACTGAAGACAGATACACTATATAAGCTACTGTGCATGACTTTCCAGTGGCACATACAAATCAGTAGTGATGCTAAAATTTGTAATATATGGATGGTACTTGGCGACGTAAGTGCAGTGGCAACTATAATACATTATAGTCAAAACAAATAGCTAACATCAACATGATGTTGTTGATGTTAGCTAACTTGATATTCGCACCTACCCATTCGCATTTCCCCTTGTATCAGTCTACTTATTGCAAAATCCTCTCATCATTTCTGTATAGTGTTTTAACCTATTTATCAACCATTTAAGATCACTTCTTGTTCTTAGTGATCCGTAATGAATATGTTGTTTGTATGCTATCAGTATTAACATGTTCTGTCTACTGATGATCTAACTTCAGTTTGTAACTCTTGAGCCTCAGACCCTTGCCTTGGTAGTCCCTTATTCTTCCCCTACAACTGATGTTTCAATCCTTTATATGTCAACCTTATCTTGCTTAGGTAATCCTTCACAACCAACACACAGTTCTAATCCTTTATATGTCAACCTGAATCTTTCTTAATCCTTCACAGCACACACACACACACACACAAACATACCCACATACACACAATCAACACACACACACACACAAACATACCCACATACACACAATCAACACACACACACACAAACATACCCACATACACACAATCAACACACACACACATGCACACAGATGAATAATGAAAGTAGTATTGGAGAGAAATCTTTACCCTGTCAGCTGTTCTTGAAGTGCTCAGCCTCACGCCACCACCACTACTACTGTCTGAGGTACATGTGTAGTGCCAGGGAATATGTTGCTGCCTGATAACCCAACCCTGTGACCTTGGGCTCAGCGGTGTCCCAACCCATGCCTCCACGGCTTCTGTCTGTCTGATAGTCCCTCCTGTCCCCCCCCCCCCTCCCCCCTCCCAGCCAGTCCAGCAGTGGCAGTATTGGTGTTGACTAAACTTGATTATTGATTATATTATACCATTGACCATAAGATTATATAGACTGTTAGAGATATAGAACTGAATTGGCTCACTCCTCTTTTTTATTTTATTCTCTTACTGTCTTCCTTATAGGGACTGGCAACTAAGCGGGCTTTGTGTTACCCATTTTTGTTGTGCCCTTGGCCAGTTCCTTGTGATGGGGAAAATGAAAAAAAAAAAATAATAATAATAATATCTATACTGTTATAAATTTTATAGACTGATTAAATTGTTAAATAAGAAAGTGTAGGGTTTTGTGAAATGCTTTCATACGTTTATAATCACAAATTTTGTGATATTGACAAATTATAATGATGAAAATAATGATGATAATGGTAATGATAGCAGTAATTATTGTTTATTATTATTATTATTATTATTTTATAATTATTTGCTTATGTTCTAGGACTGGAGTGTTTGAGGAATGTATGAAGTAGGAGTTAGTTACTTAAGTTGTTAAAGTTAGTTTCTTTACAGGAACTACCACGTGTAGGTCTCACAGCCTCTTGTAGCTTCCTTATTTTCTCATGTTCTTAAGAGTGGGAAGGCATGGCAAGGAGGCTAAGGATGAAAGTTGTGGGTGGAGGAAGCAGAGGGATGTTGGTTGAAGGGCAGTGGGATTTAAAAACCAGAGGCAGAATGGAGGAGATGGATATTTCAGAGAGGTTGAAGAATAAAGATATGGATAAGAGGAGAGCTTCCTCTTGATTACCTTATTTTTCAATTATAAAATGCATTTACCTCAATAAAATGGTCACAACATTATGTGTCAAATATTCTGAAGGTGACCAAAATTTCAACCGTCCCCGTAATACTATACAAGGAAAGGAAATGGTATGATCAGACTTTGAAGTTTACTTGGATTATATTCTTTCTGCCACAAGCCTATCTATGATCCCTCTACAGGGCTGCACCAGGGCGAATAGAGTTGAATAGATCTTCACAGCCCTTTACCAACACCAACAACAAAGAAAAAAAAAAATTAAAAGTACTATGGGTCAAAGTTCTACTAGCCATATTTAACTTGAACCTAAAAACTAGGCGTTATAGTACCCATGAAAAACCAATAATTATAGCAATTAAGTTTATAAATGTAGCTATAGTAACTGAAAAAACCCCTCAATAGGTCACTTAACACCAATTTATAACATGAGGAAGGCAGAAGCACCAAGATTACTGTTGTGTGCGGCTCACATTCTCAAGGACATTGTGGACACTGCCTTCAGTGCAGTGGATCTTAACCTGGGGGGCGTGGGTAATTACCAAGGGGGCGTGGGTAATTACCAAGGGGGGCGTGGGTAATTACCAAGGGGGGCGTGAGCCAAGAGAGAAAAAGGAAGAACTCAAGTATTTCATTAAACTTGATCTAACTATATCTGCTGAGTATATACAAGGAGGTTTTTATGAATAATTATGTGCTATATATGAATAATTATAAGTGCTAAAACATGAATTTTTCAGTTTTTCTTTCTGATTCAGGATTATTTTGAAATATCTTGGTTGAAGAAGTGAAGGGGGGGCATGGAGGCAAGGACCAACTACTGAAGGGGGCGTGGTGGTAAAAAGGTTAAGAAACACTGCTTTAGTGTGTACTATATATAGCAAGTGTAAACAAGGCATTGCAGTGCTACTTATAATATTTTTTTCTCTTCTACACATATTGACACTGCTATCTTGTTGTTTTGCTTTACCGCCCACACATCCATTATGTATTTTACTATGAGTTCATGTAATGATTATGAATTCTGCCAAGGATTAGTAAAAGCATGTGCTGATGTTTGATTAGGAAATACATAAAAAACAATGGGAACAATTTTACCTGATATTTGCCTTGAAAATAGAGATGCCTCTTTTACAATGGTCCATCGTATACACCTCCGTGGTGTAGTGGCTAGCGCGCCTGGCTACGAATCTGCGGGCCAGGGCAAGTCGGCGTCCAGCCCAACCATCTGTTCATTCTTCCTTTCGGGGTTGATAAATGGGTACCTGGGGAAACCGAGGGAAGGTAACTGTGTAACCCGGATGTCACACTAGCCCTGTGTCCCGGGGTAGCGGGTTCCTACCCACCACAGGCTCAAAGACTAATGCGACGGAGATGAGCACCGAGGCCACGCGCAGCATAGCGTATGCTCCATCTTTACCTTTATCGTATACACCAGAATCTACAGTATGATATCTTACTAATTTGATTCCATTATATTACGGTTTTATTTTACTATAAAGAATATATTTGTGTCTTTTATATTTTTAGACCAGGGATAATTTTGTTCTAATCCGTCTTCCTCCTCCCACAGCCCAGACTACCAGCTTGGGTATGGCCAGCCCCCCTATGACCATTCGCCACAGCCCCACCAGGCGCCACCGCAGCACCAGCTCTTTGCCCACCAGGACTATGACCAGCAACAACACCACCAACAGCAACAGGTGTTTCAGCAACAACAGCCACAGCAGCCAGCATATCAACAACATTTTGAACAGCAACCACCACTCCCAGCTCAACATCAACAACAGCAGCAACCCCAACAGCAACAGCAACCCCAACAACAACCTCAACAACAGCCACCACAACAGCCTCAACAGCCACAGCCACAGCCACAGTCATACCTGCAGTCACAGCCACAAGCCCCTCAGGTAGAGTGGTCCACATGCATCCATTGTTTCATGCCCGTCTTCAGCCTTTCATTGTATTTACCTAGTTGTGATATGCAGGAAAATAGTCACAATCGTGGGGTCCCGTCTCCTCGTCTCAATTGGTCAATCTTAGCTTCAAATACATAAATACTTTTGGCATTTATAATTTCACTGCCCAGGCTATTCCACATATCAATGCACTGATAGGGAAAGCTGTACTTCTTGATGTCCTTAAAGCATCTTGTCTTCTTACCTTCTGTCTTGTGGGCTTCATCCTTTGATATCTCGTGTTGATTCATTCATAAAAGATTCATGAAGGCACAGTGCATGAGGCCGTGTAGCAACGTGTTATTGGTAGACGTACATGATAGGTAGATCCAATCATGAGTGCAATAGGAAAATATAATAATAATTAAGAGAATGTATTCACCTTTAACCCCTTGAGGCCCAGAACGTAATTTCCATTGTACTTTAGCTACCATTAGATGATTTTTGTGTGAATATAAGTAATATTCTATAGATATGGCATGTTTAGTATCCTCGTCGACTAACTCATTTGGCATATTAAGTTACTTTTCGTAGTTTTATGGCTGACAACATACAATTTTTTATAGCAAAGGGAAGATCTGGGTGTGAAGGGGTTAAAGACGTACACTGTTTTCCTCCCTAGGCACCCGTGGAACCCGAGACAGAGATGGAAACCAACGTAGTAGAGCCGCCAGAAGAGCCCGAGGAGGAGGTGGAGCCAGAGCCTGAGTCTGACGTGGAGGTCCCGGAGGAGGAGGAGGAGCCCCAGCCGCCCCAGAACTATGAGCCCATACCCCGCCTCACCATCTCCATCCGGGGCGGGCGGGGCAGAGGACGGGGCAGGGGCAGGATCGGTAAGGAAGGGGGGGAGAGAGTGGAGTGTGGGGGGGTAGTTGAGGAGAGGTAAGGAAGGGGGGGAGAGTGGACTGGGAAGGGGGATTGTTTGAGGATAGGTAAAGAAGGGGGGGAGAGAGTGGACTGGGAAGGGGGATAGTTTGAGGATAGGTAAAGAAGGGGGAGAGAGTGGACTGGGAAGGGGGATAGTTTGAGGATAGGTAAAGAAGGGGGAGAGAGTGGACTGGGAAGGGGGATAGTTTGAGGATAGGTAAAGAAGGGGGGGGTTAAGTGGATTGTAGGGGGAATAGTTAGGGTGTAGTGGAGGCAAGGTATGGTGATGGTTGTGGTGGGATGGTGGTGGATGTGGTGGGATGGTGGTGGATGTGGATGGGGTAGAGGCAGGATAGGTAAAGAAAGCGGGGGGGGGTGAGTGGACTGGGGGGGGGTAGTAGTTTGGGGTGTGGTGGAGGCAAGGTATGGTGGGAGGAGTAGTTAGGGAGGTAGGTAGGATGACTGGGAGAGACATGAAGTGGCATAGGTGAAAGAAGTTGTCTAGACGCAATGTATTCCACTATAGCTATCCAATGTATCACATGAATAGTGCATTAAAGGTTCTCAGAAGATAACAGGGCCAAAAAATAATTGTGCTTTGTCATATTATAAGATGTGTGTGTATTTGCAGTATAAGTTAAGAGTAGTTTAGAACAGACTAATCTCTTTCTCTATCTTACTTGCTTTCTCTCTATCTCATTTCACTCCTCTTGCTCTATCTATCTCTATCTCTAACTCACTTTTTAATCACTCACTTTCTCTCACTTTCTTACATACACACTATAAATTCATCCTTTCCTCCTCCCCCCCTCTTAACCCCCCGTTGTATCTCACATTTTCCTGCCCCTCCCCTCATGCAGCCACCATCAAGAAGATTGGCGACCAGATTGTGTCGGAGCCGCGCAAGAGAGGGAGGCCGGGACGCAAGCCCATCACGGAGCTCATGGCCGAGGACGAGAACTCCCTCTACTTCATCGTCAAGAACGGCCGCGCGGTGTTGGCGGTGAGTAGACGTGTGTGTTTATTTTTTAATTTTTAATTTTATTGTTTCATTATTATTGCGTACGTATTATTATTATTGTTATTATTATTATTTTTTTTTTTTTTTTGGATTTTTTTTTTTTACATCATATAATACTGGCCAAGGGCAAAACAAGAAGTAACCAAATGTCTCACTTAGTTGCCAATCCCTATAAATAAGACAGTAAGAGAATATATAAAAGGGGGTTGGGCCAATTTAGTTCGGGAGGTGTCTTGTTACTCCTCTCTTGAAAAGATTGAAATCCTAGGAAGGTGGAAAATAGAAACAGAAAGAGAGTTCCAGTGTTTACTATCCTTGCATCCTGTGTTTGTATTGATCTCCATCTCCCTGACACATGAGCCTTGGCTAAGACCCTTCATTCTGAGGCATCAAGGTGAATGTGACTTCTAGGTTCTCCTATTTTCTAAGTTTTTTAAGTATGCTACCTTTTCACCAGCTTATGAAGGAGGATGTCAGTTGATACATACATACTTTATTTTTAATCGACTGCCTGATTTTTACTCTTTCTCATTTACATAAGTATGTCTGATGTCCCTTACAATGAAACTCCCTGTGGATGGTGTCATCATGACCAGAAAGTTTATATACACCTTACTTCTTGTCGTGCTCGTATTCTTGTCATATTTCCATGGCACATTGTTCCACCTCATTGTTTCACCACTTGATTTGAAGTGACAGCCAAAGAAGCCGCCATAACCTTGAATCAGAGCCTTAAATCAGTGTTTGGTGAATCTCACCTAACCATTCACTAATTACCTCTCAGCACCACTGTTCCCCCGTGTTCATGCCAGTGTACTCCCGCAGCAAGTGGTGGATGACTGGATTGACTCCTACAAGGAGAACCGGGACGCCTCGCTGCTGCAGCTGATGCAGTTCTTCATCAACGCGGCGGGGTGCAAGGGCAAGATCACCTCCCACATGCAGGCCACCATGGAGCACGCCGAGATCATCCGTCGCATGACTGAGGAGTTTGAGGAGGTAAGGGAAAGGTGGTGTGTGCATGTGTGCTAAGGCTGTGTGTTTCTATTTGTGAATTGTATGAGTGGTTCAATGCTGGTTGAAAAAAATGTTAGATTGTTTTATTATAAATATTCTTATCTTTCAACATTTGGTGGAGTTTGAGGCAAGGGAAGACCTTGAAAGTTAGGGACAGGTGAAAGGAGGTCAGGGAATTTATCTTCCTTCTTATATGAAAAGGGCATTTACTCAGTATGAAAGGTAGACTATACTGTGTAAGAAGCTTTTTAGACATTACTTCATGTGTGAGAATGTTATGTTTTGCAGCAATAAAACTTGGACTGGTTGGGAAGATATCAAGTGTTAGGAAGGTTGATGTGGAATGCTTTTCCTGAGGGTGATAATGAGACTTAGGATGGGATTCATCAGAGGTGATAATGATATTGCAGATTTTGAAACACTGAGACATAGCTGTGATCTGACAATCATCTGTGAGTGGTGAGAAGTGCATACAGATATATTGGGGGGACATCACCCTTGATGCACCAAACACTAGCCACAAGTGTTCACCAATCAAATCACCAGAGAATACTAATGGCTCAAGTGGAATTTGGTGATATGTAATGGTGGCATTTCTGCATGGGTTTCCTGCTCCTGAAGTTCAATTGTTTGGCGTCAAGGCCTGGGACATTTCTTTAGCATTCCAGGAATTTTCTACATTATCCTTTTTTTTTCTTCTTTGATAAATTTTCATCGTCACATGTATTTGTTTTTACGTCTTTTTTTTCTTCTTTGATAAATTTTCATCGTCACATGTATTTGTTTTTACGTCTTTTTTTTCTTTGATAAATTTTCATCGTCACATGTATTTGTATTTACGTCTTTTTTTTCTTCTTTGATAAATTTTCATCGTCACATGTATTTGTTTTTACGTCTTCATGCTTCATACACTAAAAAGAAGAACACCACCACCAGCTTTAAAAGTAAAAAGCAGAACTTGTAAAAAAGCAGATCTTGAAATACTGAGAAACTTATGTGGAATCAGAGATGTGGGTGCATGAATTATATACATAAGTGTTCGGGATTTTATCTTTCTGTGAAGCATACTCCAGGCACATGCATTTTCTTATTGTGTCATATGTGATCAGCATCGGCCCAAACAGTTTCTTCACCAGATTTTGCTGTATCACCACCATAGAAAATGATTGCAAGAAATTATTGCATTTGTGTGACATGTGTGTGACATTTGTGTCTTCTTTTGCAGGAGAGTGGCGAGTATCCCCTCATCCAAAGTGGCCAACACTGGAAGAAGTTCAGGAGTAATTTCAGTGAGTTTGTGCAGCTGTTAGTAAAGCAGTGTCAGTACTCCATCATCTACGACCAGTACCTCATGGACAACGTCATCTCCCTCCTCACCGGCCTGTCCGACTCCCAAGTCCGCGCCTTCAGACACACCGCCACTCTTGCTGGTAGGATATTATACTCCATGTACTTCTCAATATTGTTTTTAAACTAACATGCATCTTTTTCTCCATCTCCTGTATTCCTTTTTTCAATGAATCAATCAATAAAAATGTTCAATCTCCTCTTGATGCACTTCCCTCAATATTGTATTTAAACTGCATCTTTTTCTCCATCTCTCCTGTATTCCTTTTTTCAATCATGTCTCCATTACAAATCAGTGAAATCACATGGATATTCCTGCCACTCTCTAGTCTGCATTCTTTTATCATGGTGATTGTCGCACTACTTAACTATGTAATCCTTCCTCTCCTCTCCCACAGCCATGAAACTGATGACTGCACTGGTGGACGTGGCTCTCACTGTCTCCGTCAATCTGGACAACACACAGCGCCAGTATGAAAGTGAACGCCAGAAGGTTAGTATTGGCTAAGGTTTCCGTTAGTGCTTCATCTCATGCCGTGTATTAGTTTGCCATATCAACTGCTACCTACCATGCTAGTGTTTCTGTTTGTCTGTAGATACCTTTCATTGTGAAGAGCATAGATATTGAAAGAATTGATACATTAAGGTTTAGAACAGTAGAGGTACTTCTAGGAGGGTTAGAAAATGGAAGATTGTGTGTGGGAAAATGTGTATTAACCCTTCACGCCCAGATCTTTCCTTGGCTATATAAAATTGTCTGTTGTTAGCCATTAAATAACGAAAAGTAACTAAATATACCAAATTAGCTAGTGGACAAGGATACTAAACAGGTCATAGCTATAAAACATGGCTTATATTCACTAAAAATCGTCTAATGGTAGTCATATTACAATGGAAATTACGTTCTGGGCCTCAAGGGGTTAATGATGGAAATGGAAAATTGGTTAGTGAATTATGAATTGTGTATGAAAGAGTTGCATAATAGGTAAATTCCATCCCTCCCTTAGATAGTATTGACATGTCCATACAAATAATGAAAATGTACTGCCAACTAATGTGTCTGGGAGTGAAACAAAAGATGCAAATTAGATAGGGAAATCTTTAATTTTGGGAATAGAAGTGGAACTACAAGCCAAGGAACAGGAGGAAGGCAGGTTGGCATTGTCCTGACATTTACACATTTGCAGACATTTCCCTGTTACAGCCATTCAATAAGATATCAAACCAGGTCTTGGGACATTATTAGGCTTCCTTTAAGGTGCGTCCACACAAGGCATTACGATGCGCATTATAATGCGGGAACTCTATTTTCGTGTTGAGTGATGCGGAAAAGTAATGCGGGAGGCAAATCTAGCGCTGGGCATTTCTGCAACGTAATGCGCGCATCAGTAGCCGTTGAGTTGTCTTTGAGGTAACACCTACGCCGCCTGCTGCTCCACACAACACTAATTATGGATGAGGATAGTCTTTCGTCTTGGAGCAGGCCACAAACCTTAGTGTATTTAGACTTAGTAAAGCACCATCCATGTTTATGGAAAGTTAAAAGCAAAAACTACAGAAATAAGAACCTGAAAAGTATAGCTATAGACAATATTTGCGCTGAAATGACAAACAGAATCAAATGTATCGTGACCCCTGAGGTTATTATTAAAAAAATGCACACGCTGAGGACACAGTTTTCTGTACAGCGGCATCCATACCGTCTGGCTCTCTCTGGTACAAGTCAGGCAATGTTACGATGATTCAGCAGTAAACTGCCTGCATCACGTAATGCGCAACGTAATGCCTTGTGTGGACACACACCCGTTCTGCATCACTTCCCGCATCACGTAATGCGCAACATAATGCGCAACGTAATGCCTTGTGTGGACGCACCTTTAGACAACAGGCAAATGGTATAGATAAATTTTCCAGTCCCTTTGCTCAACCTCAGATTTCAAGGCCATTCAGATTTCACCTTTCCATAGTGTAGGAAGCAGTGTAACTTTTACGATACTTTTTGCTACTTACTTTACTTGCTACTTACTTTACTACATTACTTACTATATAGTTTACTTTTTACTTTACTTTACTTTTACTATACTTTTGACAATTTTTGCAGACACCATTATAACAGCCGGAATCAGTGTCATTGTGTACTTTGGATAAGTTTTGCCCACACCAATATAACCCCCTCCCCCACACAGTCGAGGGAGAAGCGTGCCTCGGACAGACTGGAGTCCCTGATGTCCCGGCGGCAGGAGCTGGAGGAGAACATGGACGAGATCAAGAACATGCTCACCTACATGTTCAAGTCCGTGTTTGTCCACAGATACAGGTAGGACTTTGTACCTCACCATTCTATATGTACACATTCTATATGTATTATTAAACATTTTATCACTCCATTTCAATATCTCGTCTTTAACCCCTTCACTGCGGATATCAAATTCATAGGCCTACCCCCTGTGCGGCAGGTTTAATTAAAATATAAAATAATTACTGATCATATTTTAAAGTGCCTAAACGAATAGGATGCTCATTCCATACCAGAAAATCTATGTTTCGTCTTGGTGGAGGCTACCAGCTAAGTGAAGAGTTACGTCAAAGTGCAGCAACAGGGCCGTGACCATGCTGCCAGACGCACAATGAAACTACTTACTACTCAACATAATACAGCTTATTTTGGTACATAAATGCTTCATTCATGCATTCATTCATTCATTCATACTTCTGTTTTATATCCATCAAGAATATGTTGAATATCTTGACTATTTAGCCTCGCCATTGAAGTAGAGGGCGCGGCAGCGTCAACACGTCGTACTGTACCGCTTGACCTTATTAGTCACACTAACTCGCGCAAGCAGAAAAAGAGGTTCTATTATACCGCAACACTTGACACTGTTGCCATACAAGCCTATCACAACGAATATTTACCCATAATATCATTGAGCGCGCAGTTTAAATACAGAAACCATATATGTACCAGCCGCAGTGAACCCTTAAATAGCTGAGAGACCGTATTTGTACCAGCCGCAGTGAAGGGGTTAACCACTGGTAACCACTGTGAACCGTATGTTTGCCTGCATACTACCGGATGAAACTTTCTTACAAAATCTTGTTTTCCAGGAATTATTTTGATATCCCTTTGTAATGGTGCTTTATATTAATCATTTACCTTTTGTGGAAGTTGTGATGCAATCTCCTGTAGGTCTCAATATGTCGATCCTCAAATCCCCTTAAGAATGATTGTACAGGAGTTGTAATCATGTGCTCCAAAGTATTCCTTGTGAAATATATATCTTGATCTATTCAAAGGGAGTAATGTTTTGATTCACAAAAGATAAATCACCTGTATTTTCCATATTAGTTATGACACGAACCCATCAGTGTTAGTGACATCAATTTTATGTATGTATCCTTCATGTATTAAGAGTGTTGGCCATGACCTAGCCTCACCTTCCATCGGCAGGGACACTCTTCCTGAGATCCGTTCCATCTGCATGGCGGAGATTGGACTGTGGATGAAGAAGTTTCACCAGAACTTCTTGGACGACTCGTACCTGAAATACATTGGCTGGACACTGCACGACAAGGTGGGCGACGTAAGGCTCAAGTGTCTGCAGGCCCTTCAGCCCCTCTATGCCAGTGAGGAGCTGCAGGGCAAACTGGAGCTCTTCACCAGCAAGTTCAAGGACCGCATTGTGGCCATGACGCTGGACAAGGAGTACGATGTGGCTGTGCAAGCGGTGCGTCTGGTCATCTCCATCCTCAAGCACCACCGCGAAATCCTCACCGACAAGGACTGTGAACACGTGTACGAGCTGGTGTACTCGTCCCACCGCGCTGTGGCCCAGGCTGCCGGCGACTTCCTCAACGAGCGACTCTTCATCCCGGACGACGACGCTGTGGCCGCCCTCAGGACCAAGCGCGGCAAGAAGAGGCGGGCCAACACACCACTCATCAGGGATCTGGTCCAGTTCTTCATCGAGTCTGAGGTATGAATATCCCTTCTCTACAGCTTTCTCTTATACAGGAACTACCACGTGTAGGTCTCGCGGCTTCTTGTAGCTTCCTTATTTTCTTATGTTCTTTCTGATGTTATCTTCCATGTAGCATTCCCTCAAGTCTGTGTCTGGTACAGTATAGTCCTTGATTTGTCAGTACCGCGAGATTACTGTTGGGTGCAAAATTGTGGGACGCAGTATTAAAGCAATGGAAAAATTATAATAGGTATTGGAATTTTCTGCCGCCCCCACTTTCTATCCTTATTTTACGAGGCAGTAATTCATAGTAAGTTGTTTTGATGAAGCTAAAGGTTAGTAAAACATCATAAAGAATTGTGATAATGTACAAACCTCAAAAGACTTGATGAGTTGCTTCACCCGTAACGAATAAGTGACGCCGCGTAATGTCCGTGTACAAGAAGTTTGACTTTGTTACTTAACATCTGGTAATTTTCTGTCCTAATTTATTCATAAAATTGGGTGACACGGCACCCTTGTCAGCCACAGTCCTGTCCTTTACCCACCATAGCCTTGAAACAAGCACCCACGCTCATCCTTCTGTGCATCCATCCTTCAGGTCAGTAATTACGATGATGATGGATGGAGGAAACAAGTCAGGCTCTCCCAGCCATGCCTATCTCATGGTGATACATTCCAAACTTTTGTCACACCAACTGTTAGTCCCAAAGTAACACTCGTTTTTCATCCATTTCCATCAATTTATACCTGTTTAGGCTTTCTTTATTTTACTTTATTAAGATACTTTATTTTTTTCGAAAATATGCCTCCCCACACGGTTGTATAATTGATGTGTGTTGTTTTATGTTCTATAATTTTCTACCGTCAATAACGCTAGTCACCAGTGCACTAATGTCACCAGGCGCCATATATTCCAAATTTTAGCGTCGCTTCTAATTTGTATGTGCCATTGAAGACATGTAGTGTGATGTACAGTCAGCGCCATTGATATTGGCGCGAAGAATTTTTCACCTCGCGAAGCGGCGTATGCCTACATAAATTAAAAAAAACATCCTGAAGGAGCCTCAGATTTTTTTCTCTCAATTCCTTCGCACTGATGCGAGATTCAAGGTCCACTTGGCGCTGTAGCACTTTCAGGGTCCTCTGAGAGGTCAAACGGGCCTTTCCTGTCCTATTCTTTTGTAGCAGCGGATTAGTTTCTCCCACGTCATCCTTGCCCTTTTTTGTCCAGCGCGGGACACTTCTCAATGCCAAACCGATGATGGTGGAGATTTCTTTATTGTCTTTTCCCGCAAGAATCAGGGAACTAATAGCTGCGACCTGTTCTTTGGTCAACTCTTTCCCTCGTCCCATTGTCCCACACGAGGCACAAAAGTAATGCACAGTCAAGGACAAAAAAAAAACGTGACGCAGCACAAAAAAAGTGTGATCCTCTCACTGTCAATGCCCAAGGCTGCCTAATGCTTTCAAACTTGGTGAGTAGCTCAAGGTCAACTGTCTTTTTCTACATCTCGCGCGCCAATATCATTGACGGATTTGAACCAAGGTTTTGGAGGGTGCTTTGTTCCGCGCCATACGTATTGGCGCAGCATGTTTCGCGCCAAAACCAATGGTGCTGACTGTACATAATATAAATTACAGTGCATGCCTCTTCAGTGGCAAATACAATGTCTGTAGTGATGCCAAAATTCGTAATATATGACGCCTGGCAACATTAGTGCAGTGGCGACTATAGTAAATGTTCTCACAGTTCCTCCTGGGCAGTTCATTATCCCGATTGTCTGTTTCTCTGACCATCATCATGTGTTTCTTCTCTGCACTATACATATGAGTTTTAGGCCACATCGATGATATTTGTTGCTTCCTTCTTTTACCATTCCTGTAAGCTTAAGGAGGTCCTTTCCTTTGCCCTGACTACCAAGCCCTGTGTCCACACCTCAACCCACTGTACTCCCCTGTAACAACACTATTGAATATTGTCCTTCATTGACCATAACTCCAACACTTTTATCCTCCCTTAGCCACATCCTTAACAATGAGCAACTCTCTGAAAATCTAACGCCACCAGATGTCTAGCGCTGTCACTTCTTTTGCACTTTGAGCCTGAATGATCTATCAATTACCGTAAATTCCCTCTGCTTCTTCGGGGCATATCAGAATTATACTTCAATGTAGTAACGGAAACAATTCTTAACAAAAATGTAGTTTAGTATTTAGTGTAGTTTTTTTTAGTTAAAGTGCAAAAGAAGTGACCGCTAGAGACATCTGGTGGCATTAGCTTTGAAAGTTCTCTATTGTGTCCACCCTTCCCTCCCTGTGGCTTAATGTGCCCCTGACCCCTGACCCCCCACAGCTGCATGAGCACGGGGCCTACCTGGTGGACTCCCTGATCGAGAGCAATGACATGATGAAGGATTGGGAGTGCATGACGGACCTGCTGCTGGAGGAGCCCGGGCCCATGGAGGAGCCCCTGGATGACCGGCAGGAGACCAGCCTCATCGAGATCATGGTGTGCTCCATCAAGCAGGCCGCCACGGGGGAGCCGCCCGTGGGACGCGGACCCACCAGGAAGGTAATGAACCATGCCCTCTCATGCACTTATTATTATTATTAATTTTTTTCATTCTATTTTTTCACTAGGAAGGTAAATTGATTCCCTTTGATGCTCTCTCAATTCTTTTTATATATATATTTTTTTAAATTCTATTTTCCCTCCAGGAAGGTAACTGGACTCCTTGGATGCTACTTCTATTTTTTTTTTTTTTTTATTCATTCCATTTTTCATTCTTATGAAAGTTTTCTTTTTGAACCCAGCAGGAAGGTACCTAACGATTGCCTTGGCTGCCCTTTCTTTTCTTTTATTATGTATCTTTTTTTACATACATTTTTAATTATTTCAAGGTTTTCTTGTTATGCAGTTTTCATTCTTTGTTTTTCGTCATCTTTTTGTACTTACCAAATAATTCCTTTTTTTTCCATTCTATTTTTAATTCTTTTTTGCAGTTTTCATTTTTTGCCCTTCGTTGTCTTTTTGTACTTATCAATCAGTCAATCAATCATTGGGGGCATACGCCGGGGGGCGCGTCGCCTCGCCCACCCTACGACGCCACTCCCGGGGGTCACCACGCGCGAGTTCCCATGCAGGCTCCTTTCCCATACCAAGCAGCTCTCGACAAGAAACATCAACTTGTCCCAGCCACGAGCCTTGTGGGCGCCCCCTTGGCCTCCTCCACGCCGGATTGTCTCTTACAGATACAACCCGATGGGAAGGATCGGTTTCAGGGTAGCGTGCCACATGCCCATATAGCCGAAGTTGGCGCTGACGGACTATGCAGGTAATAGGCCTCGATTCAGTCTCACGGTGCAATCGCTGATTTGACACGTAATCATCCCAGCGATACCCCCATGATTCTGCGAACACACTTATTACCAAAGGCATTGATTCGTCTCTTCAAGTCACTATTTAGTGTCCATGTCTCACAACCATAGAGTAAGACAGGGATCACAAGCAATTTGAAGATCCGGATCTTTGTCCTCCTGCACAGGTACCGACAACGCCAAATACACACAAACCTCGATTTCCCGGACCTCCATTTCCCGGATATCGGATTTGCCGGACAAAATCCGAGGTCCGGGGATATGTCAAGAGTCCCGGATTTTTTTTTTTACATTTCGGCACACAACACTCACGGTTCACCTGCACCGCCTCCGTCAGTCCCCTGACTCCCACTGCCCCTGATGCAGGAACATCTCTGAGACTATTGAACACTTTCTGCTGCCTCCCGCCAGGTGGCAGCATGCTCAGCGGATGTAAAAGTCCGCGGCGGGGTAGTTGATATTGGTGGTTGCCGGACAGTAAATACTAGAGTAGGATAAACGTCCGGGGGTGGGTAATGTGGGTTTTTTTAAATTTTATTCTCTTACTGTCTTCTTTATAGGGACTGGCAACTAAGCGGGCTTTGTGTTACCCATTTTTGTTGTGCCCTTGGCCAGTTCTTTGTGATGTAAAAAAAAAAATTGGCATCGAATTGTTGCGATTCCCGGACTTTTGCGGTTCCCGGACCAGTGCTCCCCGCTATTAGTCCGGGAAAACGAGGATTGTGTGTACTCCCGCTGAGCGAGTCCATAACACCGTGGGCTATGCCAATCCGCCGTAAGACTTCTTGACGTGACCCGCCGTCATTATGTACTGCGCTACCAAGGTATGTAAAACTTTCCAAGATCTCGATGTCCTCGCCACACGCATGAACAGACTGTACTGCTTCATCTAGTAAGTCTCCAAACACCTGGACCTTGGTCTTGAGCCAGGAGACCTCAAGTCCCAAAGGCTTTGCCTCCTCGTGTAGCTCCTCGAGAGTCATCACCAGGACCTCCAGCGACTCAGCAAAGATTACTGCATCATCGGCAAAAACAAGATGAGTGATCTTGGTGTTGCCGACGGATGCTCCACAATCACTTTATCTACAACCTTGTCCAACACCCAGTCCGTACAAGCGTTGAAAAGTGATGGGGCAAGGACGCACCCTTGCCTCACTCCTGTATTCACAGGAAAGAAGCTGGATACACCTGCCCCACACTTCACAGCACTTATCAGATAATGAGAAATCCAATTAAATTTTTATTGTTTCACTCGAAGGGAAAGTTGAATGTGCTTGCCACATATATGCATATATAGCTCGCATAGCATATGGCTCGTATAGCTTGAGCATATGGTGCTCGTCTTATACACGAGAAAATATGTGAGACAGATAAAAGTGTGTGTGTGAGAGAGATTTTCAAATTGTAAAGGGTAAGCCGTGTACATAAATAATTGAATCAAATAGTACAAGGAATGAAAATTATTAAAATAAGTTGTCATGTATCTACATAATCAGTTTCTGATACACAAATTAATAACACTGAAAAAAAAAATCATATTGAATAACTCAACAGTCCCAGAACAGTGTCCCAAAATAAGATAAATACTGGGAGACATCAAAGTCAGGTGGTCTAAATGAAGCAAGTGGAAATAACTTCTTTTATTACTTTTTCTGAACTGTTACTTAATACAACTTAGCCCCTTCACGCACGAAAAGTTTAATAAGTTTCTCCGTCCACTGCGACATCCGTCTTATGCTCCCTAAGGGGCCCCGCGAAATGGCCTGACTGTGCGGCGAATTATTTTTTATGTTATCAATTTCACCAACGTGTATTAATTTTTCCTGGCATTATTATATATCATTGGTTTTGCAAGAGATTATTCTGCCTTATGAAAGAAAAAAATAACAAGAAATGCAAATAAATAGCGGAATTTACCGACTCCGAAAAAATATTGAGTAAAGAGAAATAAGAAATACTTACGTTCACCACTTCGTAGCTCAAAACTTCCTGGGTCAACTTTTTATGGTTTATATGCCATTAAAAGCGGATTTGTATGAGGATTCCAACGCTACCATTATAATTTTCATATGGCTAGTATGGCCAGCTCGGGACACGTTTTAAAGGGACGACAATCTGCGCTCACAGGCTGCCTGCTGAGTGGAAACTGAGACACAAACCCTTTTCATTTCACATCCACTCACACAAGAGAGTTGACAATTAGTTTATTTTATAGGCCTAGCTTGGATCTTTGACGCAGAAAAAATTGACGCGATTCTGATAAATAATTTATTTTTGGCGAATTTTTTACTTTTTTGACGCAATTCGCGTCAAAAGCTCAGATTGCAGACGGGCCCGTTTTAACGCGATCGCGTCACCGTGCGTGAAAGGGTTAGTACTTACTTTTTTACTAACTGATCTTCCTTTTTCCTTTGTTAACCACTTTTTATTAACTTTTTCTTTTTTCCTTTGTTTACCACTTTTTTATTAACTTTCTTTTCCTTTGTTTACCACTTTATTAATTTTTTTTTTCCTTTGTTTACCACTTTTTTATGAACTTCCTTTTTTTCTTTTTTCTACCATTTTTATTTTAACTTTTCTCTTTTCTACATACCACTTTTTTATTAACTTTTTTTTCTACCATATCTTTATTAACTGTTTCCATTTTTCCTTTCTCTACCACTTTTTTATCAACCATTTTTCCTTTATTTCTTTGTTTCCCCAGCCTGTGTTGTCAGCCAAGGAAGCCAAGCAGGTGAACGATGACCGCGCCAAGCTGACCAAGCACCTCATCCCCACCCTGCCACAGCTCCTCCACAAATACTTAGCCGATGCTGAGAAAGTGGCCAACCTGCTCATCATCCCTCAGTACTTTGACCTTGAGATCTACACCACCAGCCGACAGGAAAAGGTAGGCTGGGCGAGGATGTGATAGGAGAGGCACTGAAAATAAGAGGCAAAAGAAGAGTTTGGGATAGGAGAGGCACTGGAAATAAGAGGCAAAAGAAGAGTGGGATGGGAGAGGCACTGGAAATAAGAGGCAAAAGAAGAGTGGGATGGGAGAGGCACTGGAAATAAGAGGCAAAAGAAGAGTTTGGGATGGGAGAGGCACTGGAAATAAGAGGCAAAAGAAGAGTTTGGGATGGGAGAGGCACTGGAAATAAGAGGCAAAAGAAGAGTTTGGGATGGGAGAGGCACTGGAAATAAGAGGCAAAAGAAGAGTTTGGGATGGGAGAGGCACTGGAAATAAGAGGCAAAAGAAGAGTTTGGGATGGGAGAGGCACTGGAAATAAGAGGCAAAAGAAGAGTTTGGGATGGGAGAGGCACTGGAAATATGAGGGGAAAAAAAGAAGGCACTGGAAATAAAGGGGAAAAGAAGAGTTTGGAATAGGAGAGGCACTAGAAATACGAGGGAAAAGAAGAGTTTGGGAAGCATGAAAGTAAGTGTATGAGGGATAAGGTAGGTAGGTATATGGGCAGTAACTATAGATTGACTAAGGAAGGAATAGAATAGGGGGTTAGAATAGTGGTATGAGAAAAATAACTAAGAATTCAAGAGAGGTGTTAAATATATTAGTTTCTTCTTTTTCTTTCTGTTTAACGTCAGATTTTCCCTTTTCATTCCTCCATTCCTTTCATCATTTCAATATATTTTGTTATCCAATAATCTTTAATTAATCTCCCTTGTCCCGCCAGAACCTTGACCTCCTGCTGAAGCTGATCCAGGAGGTGCCGGACAAGCACAGCGACACGGAGGTGCTGGAGACGGCGGCCAAGACCCTGGAGCTGCTGTGCAAGGAGGAGTACGCCATCTACTCCCGCTGCGACGTGGCCCGCTCCTCCCTGCTGGACATGATCGTCAACAAGTACAAGGAAGCCAATGACGAGTACATCAACCTGCTGGATGGGGTGAGTGCAGTGTTTTATTATTTTCATTTTATTTACATTTTCTTGCTACCTCATCACTGGACACTTCACCTCTCCATGTGATCTCTTGATATCCTAACTCACCCTCAAATTGCATCCCTTCTTCCTCAGGAGTTGGAGCCGGACGCTGACGAGACCTTTGCCCTGGTGTCGTCCGTGAAGCGAGTCTCCATCTTCTACTCGTGTCACAACATGGGGCCGTGCAATATATGGGACTCCCTCTTCTCCAACATCAAGCATGCTGTGGACGGCAGCAAGATCCTGCCAGAGAAGGTAAGGAAGGATCTGCCATGTATTGGAGTGTTCAGAAAATGGCTTAACCCCTTGAGGCCCAGAACGTTATTTCCATTGTAGTTTGGGTATACCATTAGACGATTTTTGAGTGACTATAAGCTAGATTTTATAGATATGACCTGTTTAGTACCCTTGTCCAATAGCTAATTTGGTATATTTAGCTATTTTTTGTATTTTTATGGCTAACAACAGACAAT
>JACEEZ010003109.1:141559-221559 GCA_016584305.1 Chionoecetes opilio
TATGTATTCATCTAGTAATATTTTAAGAGGGTAGAGGGTGGAGAGAAGATGGTGTGGACCTGTGAATGTTATCTATCCACTTTATTTTTGGATGTGTGTATTGTATGTTTGTCTTTTGTGTGTGTGTGTTTAGTTATTTGTTGCATAATGTATAACAAGAATATATTATAAGCAATAGCCTAGGCAGTAAATGACCTCTAAACATAAAGACCTCATAGGTAAGGGAGTAATTGAGTGACCCTTTATAGAGGCAGTAATCGGCAGTGCAATTCTTGTCTTCTGTCTTTCCCCCGAGCAGAGGAGCTGGATGAGCACGTCAAGATCGAGGAACTGCACAAACGGAGGAATTTCCTGGCCACCTTCTGCAAGCTGATCGTGTACAACGTCCTCCCCACCATGGTTGCCGCTGACGTGTTCAAGCATTACGTGAGGGTGAGTCATAGTAGAAATAGGGAGAAACTGGTTCACAAATAGGGTGGTAAATGATTGGAATGGACTCAGTCATCAGGTAGTTAGTGCGGAGTCAATAGGGAGCTTTAAAAGGAGGCTAGACAATTTTATAGCTGGGGATGAAAGGTGGATGTAGGTAGTGTCAAGTAACGGGAACTACCACGCATAGGTCTCACAGCCTCTTGTAGCTTCCTTATTTTCCTATGTTCTTGTGAGTAGCTGTGGGTGGAAGGAGGCGAGAGTTTTCATAGGGAAAGGGAGCTCAGGGAGGGACATTGTTGTTTCTGAGAGATGCTGTTTTTAGGGATCTTTTCATATGAAGTTGCAGGAAAGTCTCCCTTTTACAAAAAATAATCAAGGCATGAACAAAAACATAACTGTACATATAAATAACATCCAAAAGACACAAGTAAAAGGAAAAACATTTATACACAATCAAAGGAAAGAGAGTTATCCATGTGTTGAAAGAAAAAAATTAGCTGAAATGGATGAGGAAAGACCTGTGTGTTTGATCTTTATATGCTGGGAGACTTGACAGTGTTTTGCTCGCTTACACCAGGCAAAATTGTAACCTTGAAAAAACTGAGAATTATTTTATTTTATTTGCATTGCCTAGATTTTGAAGCACTGAATACAATGGTGGGGCTTTTTTGGCATTGGCACCAATACCAAAAAAAAGAAAAAAAAAGTGTGTTGTGTGTAGTCCTCCTCCTTGTTGCTACTTCACTACCTATTCTCATTCCCCAGTACTATGATGACTATTGTTGCTACTTCACTACCTATTCTCATTCCCCAGTACTATGATGACTACGGGGACATCATCAAGGCCACGCTGGGCAAGGCGCGGGAGATCAACAAGGTGAACTCGGCCCGCACCATGGCGCTCGCCCTCACCATGATATTCCGGGAGCTGGTCAAGGACAACACCCGCATCAACAGGCAGAGTGCGGACTTCATCAGCCTGAAGGTAGTGTGTGTGTGTGTGTGTGTGTGTGTGTGTGTGTGTGTGTGTGTGTGTGTGTATTTACCTAGTTGTAACATACAGGAAAAGAGCTATGCTCGTACTGTCCCGTCTCCAAATCTACTATTATCCAGCTTGCCTTTGAAGTCCTGAATACTTCTTGCATTACCTGAATACTTCTTGCATTAAGTGTGTGTGTGTGTGTGTGTGTGTGTGTGTGTGTGTGTGTGTGTGTGTGTGTGTGTGTGTGTGTGTTGCGTGTGTGTGTGTTGTGTGTGTGTGTGTGTGTGTGTGTGTGTGTGTGTGTGAGAGAGAGATAATGTAAAAGATGGTGAGGTATGATTGGCTTGATGAGTCATCCTTATAACCTAATACATTTACTCCATTGTCACTCTTTACCACTGGCTAAGTCCCAAGTATAGTATGGAGCACTTTTGTTGTGAATGTGAATATTGCGCTTCATTCATTCAGACATTCCTGTTTTATGCCGAGTCTAACATCTTTCACCTCCACTGTACAGGAGTTGGCAAAAAGGTTCGCGCTGTCGTTTGGCCTGGATGCCGTCAAGAACCGGGAGGCCATCACCGCCCTGCACCGGGAGGGCATCCTGTTTGCCGTGAACCCTCCAGAGAACCAGGGCGACCCCTCCGAGCCCCCCCCCAACCTGGCATTCCTGGAGATACTGACAGAGTTCACCAACAAGCTGCTCAAACAGGATAAGAGAGTAGTGTAAGTTTGTGAGAATAGAGGGAATGGGAGCAGAAGTAGAAGAATGAACGCTTGTTGTGATTTTAGTTCAAAATCTGAATTAAATATTAGAGTATATAATTATGAAAATTGTAAGTACAGCCAAATTCCCAACATCCGACCTCCAAACATCCGACTTGTCCAAACAACCGACTTTTTTCACCACCACATTGTGTCTTGTTTTGGCCATTTATTTTACTTAGTTTTTTTTTTAGTTTTTAGAAAACATTAAGTTGTGGCTTTATTTATGCATGAATTTTACTTTCGCATATACCACTGGACCGGCCTTCAAGAGCTGCATCTTTTATATTCTATACCATTTTGTCCTTACGTTTATGGTTACTGTGATATCCGAACATCCGACTATTCCAATTATCCGACCTACCTTCGGTCCCCCCAAGGTCGGATAATTAATACTTAGCTGTAGAGCCATTTAAAAAAAAAACCATCCAGAGAGAACAAGTATTCAACACGCCTGTGGGTTAGGGGTTCAGCAGGGTATAAAGGGATTATAGTAAACCATGATATTCCCTGAGCACATTATTTGTCTGTTTGAACTAGTAGGCTAGGATCTAGGAGCCATAGGTACTAGGCTGACTGTAATATCTATTTGCCACAATTTGCATCTGCCAGATTTCTCAGGATACCTTTTGTTATGGTGAAAGGAGAAAGTAGTGTCAAGATGTCAAATAGGTGGTCAGTAGATGTCAGGAGAGGTAGAGGTCACTAGATATCAGTAGGGGTCAAGATGAGGATTGAAAGAAGTAGGCTAATGGTTTTATCTGAAGAAATTTAAGTAACAATTTCTATGTAAAGACATTAATTCTCTCCTCCCAAGCCTGGCCTACCTGGACCGCCGCATTGCTGCCGGGATGCCGAGCTCCAGGGGTGAGGACTGGCAGCCGCTGCTCATGTACCGCAACTCCCTGGTGCATGGCGAGGGAGACCAGCCGCCCCAGACCTCCAAGCGCGCCTACACCAGGAAACGCAAGCACGGTGAGGAGGCTGGTGGTGTACGTAGAGTAGGTTAGATTACAGAGTATAGTAGAGTATTAGTAGATTATAGAGTTTGTGTACGTAGAGTAGAGTAGTTAGATTAGAGAGTATAGTAGAGTATTAGTAGATTATAGAGTTTGTGTACGTAGAGTAGGTTAGATTAGAGAGTATAGTAGAGTATTAGTAGATTATAGAGTTTGTGTATGTAGAGTAGGTTAGATTAGAGAGTATAGTAGAGTATTAGTAGATTATAGAGTATAATAGAGTATTAGTAGATTATAGAGTATAGTAGAGTATTAGTAGATTATAGAGTATAGTAGAGTATTAGTAGATTAGAGAGTATAGTAGAGTATTAGTAGATTATAGAGTATAGTAGAGTATTAGTAGATTAGAGAGTATAGTAGAGTATTAGTAGATTATAGAGTTTATGTACGTAGAGTAGAGAGTACGTAAAGTAGGTTATGATTAAGAATACAATATGTGTTAAGAAACTTATTTGCTCTTGTTATTGAATCTTCCAATAAATTGACCCAGAGCAGACCCTGACATGACAGGGTCTGACGCTGACCCTGTATGCTCAAACTAGTTCAACTCACACACACAGTCAGTACTGCACTTGATTATTTATTATTTAATTTATGTAAAGTCACCTCTCAACTTACTCTCCTGCAATCACTCACCTCTCAACTTACTCTCCTGCAATCACTCACCTCTTAACTTACTCTCCTGCCATCACTCACCTCTCAACTTACTCTCCTGCCATCACTCACCTCTCAACTTACTCTCCTGCCATCACCCACCTCTCAACTTACTCTCCTGCAATCACCCACCTCTCAACTTACTCTCCTGCAATCACTCACCTCTCAACTTACTCTCCTGCAGTCACTCACCTCTCAACTTACTCTCCTGCCATCACTCACCTCTCAACTTACTCTCCTGCAGTCACTCACCTCTCAACTTACTCTCCTGCAGTCACTCACCTCTCAACTTACTCTCCTGCCATCACCCACCTCTCAACTTACTCTCCTGCCATCACCCACCTC
The DNA here is from genome assembly GCA_016584305.1 of Chionoecetes opilio. Lineage (NCBI taxonomy): Eukaryota > Metazoa > Arthropoda > Malacostraca > Decapoda > Majidae > Chionoecetes > Chionoecetes opilio. The sequence goes on from JACEEZ010003109.1 coordinate 145,757, forward strand.
TCAACTTACTCTCCTGCCATCACTCACCTCTCAACTTACTCTCCTGCAATCACCCACCTCTCAACTTACTCTCCTGCCATCACCCACCTCTCAACTTACTCTCCTGCCATCACTCACCTCTCAACTTACTCTCCTGCAATCACCACCTCTCAACTTACTCTCCTGCAGTCACCCACCTCTCAACTTACTCTCCTGCCATCACTCACCTCTCAACTTACTCTCCTGCAATCACTCACCTCTCAACTTACTCTCCTGCAGTCACTCACCTCTCAACTTACTCTCCTGCCATCACTCACCTCTCAACTTACTCTCCTGCAATCACTCACCTCTCAACTTACTCTCCTGCAGTCACTCACCTCTCAACTTACTCTCCTGCATCACTCACCTCTCAACTTACTCTCCTGCAGTCACTCACCTCTCAACTTACTCTCCTGCAATCACTCACCTCTCAACTTACTCTCCTGCAATCACTCACCTCTCAACTTACTCTCCTGCAGTCACTCACCTCTCAACTTACTCTCCTGCAGTCACTCACCTCTCAACTTACTCTCCTGCAGTCACTCACCTCTCAACTTACTCTCCTGCAATCACTCACCTCTCAACTTACTCTCCTGCAATCACCCACCTCTCAACTTACTCTCCTGCCATCACCCACCTCTCAACTTACTCTCCTGCCATCACTCACCTCTCAACTTACTCTCCTGCCATCACTCACCTCTCGACTTACTCTCCTGCAGTCACCCACCTCTCAACTTACTCTCCTGCCATCACTCACCTCTCAACTTACTCTCCTGCAGTCACCCACCTCTCAACTTACTCTCCTGCCATCACTCACCTCTCAACTTACTCTCCTGCCATCACCCACCTCTCAACTTACTCTCCTGCCATCACTCACCTCTCAACTTACTCTCCTGCAGTCACTCACCTCTCAACTTACTCTCCTGCAATCACTCACCTCTCAACTTACTCTCCTGCAATCACTCACCTCTCAACTTACTCTCCTGCAGTCACTCACCTCTCAACTTACTCTCCTGCAGTCACTCACATTTCACCAACCTTCTCTCCTGTTCTCTCACCACAGTGGATGACGACGACGACGATGATGACGATGATGATGCGCAATTCCCGTGAGTACCTACCTGTATTTCTGTATTTAATGGGTTTATGTATGTGTGTGTGTACGTCCATGTAGGTATTAGGGAGCTAGATACAACACAGCCTCACCAGGTACAAAGGTTTCTCTGATTCTTTTAGTTGTTTTGGTAGATCTATCAGCTGAGAAGTAATTGTTAGTGCCTGATGCAGATGATTTTTTTTTTTTGTAGATATATCAGTTCAATAACATGAACATTTCCTACATAGAAAGGAAGTTTTATGGTAGGGAAACGTCTTGGAATGTCCACCACCAGCTGAGAAGTAATTGTGAGTGCCTGATGCTGATGATGATCGTAACATCTGCCATGTCTGTGCTAAATAACAAAAGGATGTACTTACTCTTTTTAGCAAGGAGAATTTTTTTTTTATATATATGTTCAAAAAAGTTTATAGCTGCAGGCTGTAAATGTTTACATCCAAATAAGATGCTTCTAGTGCCTATTGATAGAAGTTGAGTGTTGTTTTGGCCTCAAGAAAAATAATTTCCTCCAGTGGGTTTCAATCACCAGAATATCAGCACCTTCTTGCCTGGTGTGTTGACAGTCAGTGTGGTGAAGGACTGGATGGGTGGCACAGCATTGGTGGCTAATGGACAACTTGAGCAAGATCAGGTCATGCTTCTGTGCAAGGCATTTAACCCCTTCACACACAGATCTTTCCTTTGCTATAAAAAATCATGTGTTGTCGAGCCATAAAATAACGAAAAGTAACTGAATATACCAAATTAGTTAGTCGACAGGGATGCTAAACAGTTCATATCTATAAAATATTGCTTATATTCACTAAAAATCATATAATGGTAGTCAAATTACAATGGAAACTACGTTCTGGGTCTCAAGGTGTTAAGGGGAATGAAGAGTAGGGTGCTGAGTTGAGGCTGTGGTGTGGGGTAGTGGGTAGTCTGTGTGTAGTAACTAACATGCCGGGAGCGGTGAAGACAAACAGGGAATCCACAGGCAGACGCACTAAAGAAGAAAGAAGGAATGAAAGTCTTGAAATGCTGGAAGCGATTTCCCTTAGTCTAGTCCTACTAATATTAAGGCAGAGTCAGTCTGTCACCTCAAGCAGGACAAAGAATTATTAAGTATTGCCTACCCAAGATTAGGTGGTCCTAACATATGATATAATTTCATAGTGAAAAGATGACTTTGTGTTTGTACTCGGGAACAAGTCTTCCTCCAGTGTGAGGGGAATCAGAGTCAATGGTCACTAAGACTCAAGTCATGAAAAAAAAGAGAAAGGAAAATAAAATGCTTTTATAGGACACGAATTCCATTTGTAGTTAACGCTAGGCAGAAGGCAAGGCAATCATGAGGCACTATCTGGCTTGAGGAAAAATAAAACCTTTGTGGCCGAGTTGTCACCCTGCCTGTGTAGAATGAGCTTCATCTTTAAGGCCTGCACAGAATGAGCTCCTCTGTGTGAGGCAGTGAGTGCTGCTTGCTCTACGGCAGGTGCCGTTGTGGCCCGGCCAAGCTAGATGTTGAGTCCAACAGGGTGCATCCTTAGAATTAGTGAAAGTGTGGAGGCAAGACGGTGGTCCGGGCACTCACCTTTTCCCCTCTCAAGGCTGCCGGTGGAGGAGCCTCGCGAGACCGGTCGGCCGCGGCGGCGGCGGCGGCTGGAGCAGGTGCACGCCGACGTGATCGGCCGGAATATCCGCCACAAGTGGTACATTGACGGGGACCACGTGTACTGCACCGGCACCGTGCTGGGCATCTCGGCGCCCGGCACTGTGCCCGAGGAGTCCGACGACGGGCAGGCCATCACCGGCACGTGTTACGACGTGCAGTACGACGACGAGGACTTTACGCGCCACCTCATCCTGGAGGGTGACTGGCAGCGCGGGGACATCCAGGTGCAGGGCCTGGCTGCCGTGTGACCTGACCACGCTGACCCCTACTCCTCACCCTGACTTCACCCCTTCCATACCCCCTCACACCCATCACACCCTCACACTCTTCACCCCAAGTCTGAACTTTTGTTGCCTTTCTTCCCTTCAGGGTCAGACGGCCCTGTCCTGTCTGACAGCCTGTATGTAGCTGTGGTGTCTGTAGCCCCTACTGTAGCCAGGGAGTAGAGTTGTATATTTAACAATGGTAGTGTTGAAGTAGCACAATTGTCATAGTTATTATTACATAAATTATTATGAAGTAGATGAATTTTATTTAAAAGTAGCATTTTATAAGGATGGGACTGAGTCAACCCAAACTGTCGTTTAAATATGCAGAAAGTGAACTCGAATGGGGGGACTATTTATTAAAACAGTAGTCATTGTAAAAATATATAATAAATATCTTTTATACAAATGCCCTTTATCCCTTTATGTCACCTATTCACCCCAGCTTGGCGACCTGAGAGAGGCACGGGTTGAGAGGTAAGTTACTGCATTCCCTCTCACCAAGGTAATTGTTGGTTTCAGATTCCATCATCATCACCACTTATCCATCTCAGAAAATGTCTTTAGCATAGTATGGTAATGAGTAATGCCACACAAGGCACACCAACGTCGGGCTACAATGCGGCACTCAGTGTTTTAATTGTTCCTTTTCAGTGCAGGTCATTATCTGGCTACTCGGTGATCAATGAGTGTTTGTGCAGCACAGTTGCTGGAGATACTGTGTAAATGTAATCTGCTGAAGATTACTGTATATTAATTTTCTGGTGAAGAGTAGAGAAGAGTTATTTCATTCATTGTTTCACTGCATCATCACATGCTAATATATAACATTCTAAGTGGGAGGAATCGGGGGTTTCCATGAAAACAGTTGCAGTTTTTTTCTTCATATTTACATCATTATCTTTGCAAATTTTAATTGCGATTCATTCTTCATGGCCCATCATAATGTGCCATCATCACCCTCCTGTACTTGTAGTGGTTGTGCAGCACATTCTGCAGTTTTTTTCCACCCATCATTGCAGCAGCATTGCCGGGGGATGGCCAACTAAACGAGGATAATAGCAGGTAGATTTTGTAATTTTTTGCACATTGTCTATTTCCTTACCTGGAAAAATGACAATGGACAATCACCGTCACACGACACCTACACCTCTCGCCTCTGCCATGTGTTTGTGGCTGGGCATCACTGAAAGAATGACCATATCAACAATGGTTTCTGGTGTAACAATTGTCCCATTTTGTGTACTTTGTTCTGCCCCTGCAAATGTACATGTATTATTCCAGTGTTTGTGAACAAGACTATACTGTTGTATTTTTGGCTCTGCCTGGTCACCGAGGGAGGGTGAGAGGAAAGGTTTCAGCACAAAGGATTCACAAGAATTCTTCCTACATTAATTTTAGAAAAAATTGGAGGTAGTGTTTATTATTACTGGTTCCTTTGCTACTCAATGTTAACTGTACTGCCTTGCTTACATAGCCTGTTTGTACAGTTACAGTAGATGCTAAGATAGGCCTGTTACTGACTAAAATATCTATCCATAACATTCTTAATTGTTCATTAGAAAGCAGAAATGTAAGAGGTCAAACAAATATCATCAGCTAATGACCATGACACCATTGTATATGCAGGCTATGTAAGCTAGGTTTGTTTTCATCATAAGGGACTGACCAAGGGGAAAAAAGAAAGAAAGAGAAATAATAGCCCGCTAGCAGCCAGTCCCTATAGAGTAGATAGTAAGAGCTTCAAGAAAGGGGGTGGGCCAATTTAGTTTAGGAGGTGTCTTGACAGTCCTCTTTCAAAGTAGTTTAAGTCATAGGAAGGTGGAAAAATAGAAACAGTAAGAGAGTTCCAGAGTTTACTAGTGAAAGGGATGAAAGAGTGAAGATAATGGTTAACTTTAGCATTAGTAAGATGGACGGAATAGGGATTAGAGTAAATATAAATTCTTGTGCGGCGATGCTGCGTGAGGGGGAGGCATGCAGTTAGCAAGTTCAGAAGAGCAGTGAGCATTAAGATAATGGTAAAAGATAGCAAGATAAGCAACATTGCGGCGTTGATTTAAAAATTGAAGGTCAGAAGTCGGGTGCCTTGTGGCATCTCTGTGTGAATCACTTAATTCCTTTAGAGTTAGACGTCTAGCGAATAAAGTTGAAAAATGCGGGTAGAGTCAACAGCGGAGGAGTGGATTGAGTTACTCTTCGAAGATCATTTATAAATAATAGAAAGAGTGGGTGATAGGACAGATTGAGGAACACCACAATTGATAGACTTTATAGTACTAAGGAAGGATAAGGATACTAAGGATCATCAATGTAAATGACCACGGCCTGTTTACTGAGCCTTGTGGAAGTTTTCAATAATTTTTCCTCCTGCGAGTTCTGGATATATGTACAGGGAGGTCCCGTTATACGAGCATTTCGGTATACGATAATCCGATGATACGAGATGTGTAAATTAGGGTCTATTTTCAATATACGAGATCGAAAATCCAATGATACGACATTCAAACTGGAGTGAGTAAAATTATCAAGTTCAAAATGCGCGCCCTACCACTCCCGGGCTGGACAAAGGGGGATTTGGTTGACCCCAGTGAGGTCACCCCTAGCAAGCCGTGACCTGAAGGGTAATTAAGCATATGGCGCTGCCTGACATTTAGGGGTAATTAGCAGGTGTGCGGCCCCAACCTTGGGACCGCAGTCAGGTCACCCCTAGCAAGACGTGACCTGAAGGGTAATTAAGCATATGGCGCGTCCTGACCTTTAGGGGTAATTAGCAGGTGTGCGGCCCCAACCTTGGGACCGCTACACTACCTTCTCTTGTATCACGCGGCGTCCCCTACATTACAACGTCTTTTTTGCTTGTTATGCATGTTTTATGTTTAATTAATGTGCACACATTGTGCAGTTGTTATTTTGTGTGCTATTTTCTCTTTTTCAGAAGAGTTAGTACAGTGTGGGTAGTATAGACGCTGTGTGTTTGTTGTGTTTGCTATAGTTTATTTTAGCTTGAAAAGCATGTCTTTTTTTTTTCTTTTCTTTTTCTAAATTGATGGGGTCCTGGAACCAAACCTATATTTTACCATTAGTTATGTGTTTCGTTATACGAGATTTCGCTTTACGAGTATGCCAGGTGGAACCTAACTGCTCGTATCTTCGGGACCTCCCTGTATAGCTAATGGCTGCTTGATGTTGCAATCAATCAACTGATCAACTGATCAAGGGCTTGTTGGGGTGTGTGCTCTGAAGTATTTGGCTGACTCGCCCTTAATTCCACTGGCCTCTCGGTGGTGACTGCTTACTCACCCACTGAAGAAACACCATATATTGTCAAAGCTGCTGGGAGCTGTGGGAAAGCAGCTGGTATTTGTAGTGTCAATGGGCAGATGCTAAAAGCTGGACGTGAAGTCATGATCCATTGAGTGCCTGCAGTTTGCCCTTCTTGATTGGACAAGGAGTTTGGTTGTTTCTTGGGAGGATGAAGGGGTAAATTTCCAGATGAACACCGAACTTCCTTTAGTGGATGAAACTATTTTTTTCTGGCAAGTTTTGATATGTTTTGAATTAATCTGGTAACCGTTTCTGTCGCAAATAACTTCTTTTTTTTTTAGTGATTTGTAACAAAAAGGACAAAAAAATCTAATTGGACCTAACCGAATCTATACCTAACCTAACCTTTACCTTAAAAAGAAGGAAAAAAAAAAAGATTTGCGACAGAAATGGTTAGCAGATTCATTCAAAACACATCAAAACTCATTAGAAAAAAATAGTTTTGTCCACCAAAGTGAATTCGGTGTTCATCTGGAATACTACCGATAAAGGCAGCCACTGCAGCGCTATACCACAGAGCGCATCATGCAGAACCCTTAGTCCTTTATTGTTGATGTAAATGTGATTGTTGATGTGAGTTTACAGTTGTTTGCTGAGGTTTCATTCATTGGCTTGAAGAATGGGATCACGCCCGGTAAGTTAACACTGCTTCACCATAGCACGTTGCAGCATGGTTTGGGATAGTGGTGTGAGTTCTCAAAGGGAACACCTGCTGCTTATGTCAGTCTCTTGAAGCTATTATATTGTGTGTAGCAAAGCATGCACCGATGCCCCATTTAATGCACGAGTTACTTATGCGTAGAGACTAACCAGAACACTCAACCATTCGCCAGAACTGGAGTGATTGTGTGTCCAATTAGTGGTGGTTCTTTAGGAGTAAATTTTGATGTTTTGATTTTGAATGTTAATTCTGGTTATTTAAGCACGTGGCTGCCTGGAATGTGAATGAATTTATGGTCTTTTAAATTTTAATTCAATTCTGGTTATGAGTTATGGTCTTATAAATTCTAATGTTAATTCTGGTAATGTTGGCATGTGGTGGTGCATGCTGGTGGTGCACATGCTGCCTGGAATGTAGTACTGCTCAGTTTTATGCTTGCAAATGACAAGCCTGAATGCTGGCCAAGGTACAGTACAAAATGTGTTTCTACTAAAACAAGTTGCTTGATCGTGATGCTTCCCTAATCCCTATGCCTGTGATGAACATACTGTGTTGTGATGGACATTTACATTGCCATATTTTTTTCATTAAGATAGCCACTGTACATTATTATTATTGTATAATTGTTGCAGATGATCAATGGAACACTATGATCTTCATTTGACAAAGTTAGTGTGTTTACAGTGTTTACTGCAGCCCCCAGCCCGACGACAGAGACCCAGGAGAGGAAAGATCAGACACATTGTTACCAGACAGCAGCGGCGCCGGTGGCTAAGGTGAGACACAGAGGGGAGAGAGAGAGAGAGAGAGAAAAAGAAAAAAAATATATATATATATATACATATACAGGGTGTCCCAAAAGTCACTATAGACTTTTAATAAATTCATAAAAAATACACAAGAAACTGAGTTTATTCATATTTTTAGCATCAACAAAGGAGTCATTGCAGTTTTACTTGCAATACTTGCCATCACATTCCAACGCCTTGAAGACTAGCTGTATACCTCCACATGAGCACCTCCATTTTTGACAACCTTCAGCCACCTTCGGACGCAGGCCTCTCCGACGTTTTGCAGCATCTCTTCCCCGACCTTGTGCAGGCCGTGCGGATTCTTTCTTCAAGCTGTGACAGGTCACGGGGCTTAGTGGCATACACCTTGCTTTTGATATAGCCCACAGAAAAAAGTCACAAGGTGTGAGGTCGGGGGAGTGCGGAGCCCATTTGAGGGGACCCCTTCGACCGATCCATCGGTCAGGAAACTTGATGTTCAGAAAGTCCCTCACTAACCTGGCAAAGTGGGGAGGGGCTCTGTCTTGTTGAAAAAAGACATTAGCAAGGTCACTCCTCGCTTGAAGTTGTGGCACAGCAAACTCTTCTTCTACCTCTACCGATGGATCGTCGAAGGGGTCCCCTCGAATGGGCTCCGCGCTTCCCCGACCTCACACCTTGTGACTTTTTTCTGTGGGGCTATATCAAAAGCAAGGTGTATGCCACTAAGCCCCGTGACCTGTCACAGCTTGAAGAAAGAATCCGCACGGCCTGCACAAGGTCGGGGAAGAGATGCTGCAAAACGTCGGAGAGGCCTGCGTCCGAAGGTGGCTGAAGGTTGTCAAAAATGGAGGTGCTCATGTGGAGGTATACAGCTAGTCTTCAAGGCGTTGGAATGTGATGGCAAGTATTGCAAGTAAAACTGCAATGACTCCTTTGTTGATGCTAAAAATATGAATAAACTCAGTTTCTTGTGTATTTTTTATGAATTTATTAAAAGTCTATAGTGACTTTTGGGACATCCTGTATACATATATATATATATATATATATATATATATATATATATAATATATATATATATATATATATATATATATATATATATATATATATATATATATATATATATATATAAACAGTAGAAGGTCGATATAACGGAATAATTCAGCCAAAGCAGATTCCGTTAAATCTAATTTTCCGCAAAATTGAATTTCCGTTATCGGCTCCTGAAATAACTCAATATAACGGGGCTTTCCGTTGAATCGAGAGTTTCCGGTAAATCCTTCGTGATAACATTATGCATGCATGACTTTTTGCAACTCTTTTACAAGACTATAAAGTAATGTACATAATTAACCTAGACTATTAATATGTAATAAGAACTGCATAGGCTTACCTCCAAAAGTACGGGTTCTGCAGTTATTGTATAAGAACATAAGAAGAAAATAAAGAAGCTACAAGAGATGCGAGACCTACACATGGTAGTTCCTGAAATTGCAGATGTATGCACGACACAGCTAACCATTCACGATGTTCCGTATCGCTTCCGTATGGTATGTTCCTCTGCATATCATACACTTGGATTTTTTTTACCCCATAATCCTCTACTATTGTAGTGCAAGGCACATCAAGCTCAAATTTTTCAATAATTTTTAGATTGATGGCAAGAGAAAGCTTCCCTTTCCTTCTTTTCTTGCACCTTTGGCATGGTTGCAGAAATAATGTGGTGTAAGGTTGTACGAGGAAAGCAAAGTCAGACACACACGGAGCAATTGTTGTTTGGATGAGCCGCGCGGGCAGACTGGCGGTCATAGTGATGAACTAATACAATGCCTCATGTGCGTGCGTGGCCGGGGAGTACTGGAAATCCGTAGATACCTGAAAACTTTTGATAAATCACGTGAGTGGTGGCGGAATACCGAAAATCCGGATAAATCAAGCATTCCGGTATCTAAATTCTTCATTCCGTTAGATCAAATTTTTCGGTAAATCGAGTTCCGTTAAATTGAGGTTCAACTGTATATATATATATATTATAATGTTAGATATGACTTGTGTAAGATTTAATTTTTGTTGTTGGTTGCAGTTTCCGAGGGGAGGGAGAAGCGGTGTCCCGGCGCACCTCCCGCTCACCTTTCTACTATGAACAAGATTCCGATGATGACGATGGCTTCGGCAACCTCTCTCAAATCATAGAGAGCATCCAGGAGACTGAGAACGACTCTGCGATGGAGATGGAGACGGGTCCTGTCTTACACTCAACACCTCTGGTAAGGCTAAGTAGGATACTGTACTGTCAATAACACTATAGTCGCCACTGCACTAATGTCGCCAGGTGCCATATATTACAAATTTTAGCATCACTACAGATTTGTATGTGTCACTAAAGAAGCATGAATAGTAGTTTATATTATGTACCTGTCTTTAGTGGCACATACAAGTCTGTAGTGATGCTAAAATTTGTATTATTCGCCTATAAAATTCGCCTGGTGACATTAGTGCAGTGGCGACTATAGTGGTATTGACAGTAGCATATTGAAAATTGAATACATTATTGATTAGATTATCAGACCAAAAAATACTGAACTTTGCGGTAGGCTGGATGTATGTAAGGCCTGGTGCTGAAATGTTGACTGAGAGCAGATGTCTTGTCTCTCTAGCAGTATAGTGGGCAAAAAGTCTGTATCCAGGATGATTTTACATAAAACATATGAGACATAGTGCGTCATAAGGCAGAAAGCTACATAATTATAGTTTGCCGCAAATTGCTTCCAAAGTTTGGTGGTAATGAAATCACTAATTATCATTTTATTTTTAGAATTTTAACACAATGGTTATGAAGTATATATCTCTAATTAACAATCTTAAACCCTGTCTACAGAAATCTTATGTCACTAAAGTCATGCCTCAATGTGGAATGATCGTGAATCAAATGACTTTGTTCATATTGACCCAATGTCTACATAACTGAGGCAAGGTGAAACAGTTTGTGCCTTGACTTGGAATGTGACCCCAGACACTGGCCTAATAAGCTGCAGGTCATAAGACAACCCCTGTTTTCTAGCTTTTGTTGAATAGACTCAGTCGCTAGGTAGTTAGTACGGAATCAATAGGGAGTTTTAAAATGAGGGTGGACAATTTCATGGATGGGGATGAAAGGTGGAAGTAGGTAGTATTAAGTAACAGGAACTACCACATGTAGGTCTCACGGCCTCTTGTAGCTTCCTTATTTTCTTATGTTCTTATGTACCCATCATCAGCCTTAAACATGTGTCTTTCTGCAGGAACGTAACCGCTGAGTCTCAGTTCTCACAACACAGAGGTGGACTGAGGGAGAGGTGCTGGACTAAATACTCGCGCTGGATAGCTACACCCGTGCCCCGTTTAATGCAGGAGTAATGGTCCTGGAAAATCGTGTGTTGAGCGAAAATGTGTTAACGAATCATTTTTACCCATTGACTCCCATTATATAAGTTGAGATATGTTCTGAAGGCCAGAAATCACATCCCGACCATGTTTGAGAATATGAATATACATATTTTTCTAGGCATTTTTGTGCATACCTTTTGATTTTAAATGCATTAAGTGAGATTTGATACAATTTTTTTTTGCATAAATGTTTTTTCGTTAGGTAAGACTGGGTTAAATGGGGCACAGGTGTGAAGGGTTACTTCAGCCACTCATTCATGGACGACACTAAATCAGGAGGATAAGTATGTATACTTTTGTTTTGTTTGTCAGGAACTTGCTGACTACTACATCCATCATAGTTTGTTGATTTTTTCCCTTGTACATAACTGTTGCAATGCAAAGTTCCTGCAGTGCTGGACAGGCTGATAATGAAAGATTTATAAACATTTAGGAATCAATTGAACAAAGATTGTTGATATATAATTTTTTATAATGGACCCATTTACTCTACTTGAGGTAAGGATTGATTTGACATCTTCAAGCCTCATATAGTTGGGCAGTGATGTTGATTTTTCTATGTGAACAGTATTTTTGATGATACAGCCAATTTAAGTACAGGAAAATGTATACGCTCTAAAACGACTGGCGCCATGTTGTGACGTCACTAGCTTAGACAACAGAGCAAAACAGCTGTAAAGCGGCCGCTACTATTATGTACTACCTACTAATACACCAACTTGCATTACCCCTACTACCGCAAGATGACCAGTAATCCTCCTTCAAGTGATGTAGTAGGTATTCACTGTGTTTGTGAATATGTAAGTTGTAGTTTATAAGGAAAAAGTGGATAGACAGAGATAAGTGGCCCGTGACACCTGACAAGTGACGACTTCTGGGATCGGCATTCCTTATAGGGAGCTTAAATGAACCTGCAATGACATGTACAGCTAGACAGATAGACGAACTCATAGAGGAACAGGTAGAAATGTATGGTTAGTAAAGGTTGTAGTGGTGAGTAGAGTGACGAAGGGTGTATGTTTTGCTTATGTGGGGAAAGAAAGCCATACATTTCTACCTGTTCCTCTATGAGTTCGTCTATCTGTCTAGCTGTACATGTCATTGCAGGTTCATTTAAGCTCCCTATAAGGAATGCCGATCCCAGAAGTCGTCACTTGTCAGGTGTCACGGGCCACTTATCTCTGTCTATCCACTTTTTCCTTATAAACTACAACTTACATATTCACAAACACAGTGAATACCTACTACATCACTTGAAGGAGGATTACTGGTCATCTTGCGGTAGTAGGGGTAATGCAAGTTAGTTAGGTTAGTAAAATAAAACTATAATTTGCGGTTTGCTGAGCCAAAACAAGCCGATCAGCTGATCAGGCGAGATCTGAGTCTGCAGTTACTACGTCACAACCAATCACAGCGCGTTCTGCCGTGTTGTGATATTTTGGCCCCAAAAAGGCCATATATTTCATTTATGGTGCATTTCTCAGCAAAAAGAATATGAGTACAGTGATATGTAGCCTATATTGCACCCAAAGCTTTATAATACTCCGTGTTTTAGGTGTGAGTAAACGGGTCCATTGTTGAGGAATGAAATAGTTTGAAAGACATTGGTGAATTAACAGAGAATTGTTTAAACCTGAATTCAAAATGAGGATACATTTTAAAATTGGTTCACTATAGAATGCATAGTATGTATCTTAGTGGTTCATTTTAGGATACATACATTTAAGTTTGATGAATAACAATTTGCTGCATATCGATATATTTTATTTTAATATTTTCAATTTATTTATAATATCCATTTTGCCCAAATTATTCCTGGATAGTGATATGATACACCATTTCCATTTTAATTCTCATGCCATTGCTTCCTTCACACCTATTATGTGTTTGAATACTTGTCACATTAGACCACTTGCTTGCAGCCATGTTATAATTATGCATTCAGAATGTTTTATTAGACTTATTATTTTGACCATTATTATGACCATTTGGCTTTTGGTTTGAACCTACTTTGGCGGAGCATTTAGATAAACAGACTGGCCACATCAGAACAAGAAGTATTCTTTTGTCTGTTAGGATGTAGGTGGTTTCTAGCAAAAGGTACTAGTAAATAGAATAAAGTCATGAGATGTAATTTTGCATTGCTCTTTTCTATAATACTTGTAAAAAGTATGATTGAAGTTTAATAAAATACAGATCATAATTTCTCCTGCTTACTGTAGATACATGAAATCTTTGTGTATGATTTTGCAATTAACAACACACTTTTTCCCAGGACAAGTCTCACAATAACTCGCTGAATGTCCGTCCGTCCGTCCATACAGATAAGGTTTCGCCATGTCTGGCCCAATTGTAACCAAACTTTCAGGTGCGATTAAAGTCATCCCTGGAACAGTTTTGAATTATATTAGGCTTGATTTCCGTTACTGTCTTTCAGTTAAAGTGTGATACAGATACAGTTTTGTTGCAGATTTTGATTTTGATCTAGTTTTGTTGCAGATAGCAGGGAGAATCTACAAAATCTATTCATAAAATCTGGAAATATCTAACAGATGAAAGCTGAGAGTGAATGTTGGCAAGAGCAAAGTGATAATATGCAGTAGGGAAGGAGGTATAGGAGGTGCGGATAAAGTGCTGAATGATGAGAGGCTGGAACAGGGGGAAGTTTTTATATTTGGTTGTTAACATAAGGCCAGGTGCTCCATAGAGGCCGAGGTGAACCATGGGGTGGGCGAAGGAGCTGAAGTTTTGGGAACACTGAGGGAAGTTTGGAGTTAGGGATCTGACTGGAAGCAAAGATGGGCATGCTTAGAGAAATTGTAGCTCCAACTGTCCTGTGTGGCTGTGAGGCATGGGTGATTTGGGTGTTGAATGCAAAGGCAGGAAAAAGAATAGAGGTGTTGGAGATCAAGGGGGTTAGAATGGTATCTGGATGAGATGGTTTGGTAGAGGAACAACAGGGTGAGAGAGATGTGCGGAAACCGGCTGTGTCGAAGATGAGGTTGATGGCAGCATGTGGGTATCTTCAACCACTCGACGATGGAAGAAACAGTTGCTCTTGGCGGGACTTGAACTCGGGACATTGTGCTCACCACTACCAGACTCTAATCATCCGGCCACCACGTTGAAGATGGCCGAAAGAGTTCCTCGTGGTGGGATTCGAATTCGCGACCTCGAGCTCACCACTCCAAGATGCTAACCACTCGGCCACCGCCTCCATGAGGAGGCCTCGGGTTAGGAGGTAAGATCTGCTCCTTTAGCAGCTTGTGTTAATCCATTCTCTGTATATATCTATACCATCTCAGATACCTTTGCAGCAGTTCCAAGTAATTTCATTCCCAAAACCTTCTCTGGTGAAGTACCACAGATCTCTGCTGATTAAACAGAACCATGAAATGAGAGATTATCAAAGGTTTCTAGTAGAAGGTTAGAAGCTGAGGTTATTCTAAAGCTTTATTTGGCTCTAGTCAGACCTCGCCTAAACTATGCGGTACAGTTTTGGTCTCCGTATGGGGAGTTTTCAAAGCTAAGCCGCCAGATGTCTCTCGCGCATCTCACATCCGCTGCCCTTTGAGCGTGAATGATCTATCATTTACCGTAAACTCCCTGTATTTTTTCGGGACATATCAGAATTACCCTTCAATACAACAACTGAAACAGTTCTTAATAAAAAATGTAGTTTATCATTTTGTTTTTCAGCACTTGAAGAAAATATTGGCAAAACATATACTTGAAAACTCAATTTCTTAAAATCGTCATTTCATGGAAACACTGCACGTTCAAGCTGAATGAAGCTTCAGGAAGTATGTACTTGTATGTAAGCTTTCACTGAGTACCTGTTTTGGGTGTATATGTCTCTCTTACGACGAACATTTAACCAAGAAGTAATTTAAGTAATTGGCACCTCAACGAACAGTCCTCTATCGAAGACAATACATGGGTTTTGTTTACTTGTTGTCTTGAAAAAGAGCGGGCTGCAGGAACGCATGCATCCGCCGTTATCTGCCTCACCTGTGCCTTCCTGAGGAGACAGGTCAACTATCACGCCTGTAATAGCATCATAGGACATCACCAGGGCTCATAGTGTTCCCCAAGGGATCCTCGCAGCCCTAAAACAAGAACAAAACAACTCTTCCCCCCAGCCGTGGATAAGAAGAAGTGACTGATATCAGATCCCGACATCGGGATGGTTTCTTCGGAGATGCTGAACGCCACACTATTTCTTGGTTAAATGTTCGTCGCAAAAGAGACAGACACATCCAAAACAGGTACTCGGCAAAAGCTTACATACAAGTACATACTTCCTGAAGCTTCATTCAGCTTGAACGTGCAGTGTTTCCATGAAATGACGATTTTAAGAAATTGAGTTTTCAAGTATATGTTTTGCCAATATTTTCTTCAAGTGCTGAAAAACAAAATGATAAACTACATTTTTTATTAAGAACTGTTTCAGTTGTTGTATTGAAGGGTAATTCTGATATGTCCCGAAAAAGTACAGGAAATTTACGGTAAATGATAGATCATTCACACTCAAAGGGCAGAGGATATGAGAGCGCGAGAAACAGGCTTGAGCGTGAGCTTATTAGAAAACTTCCCATTACAGGATGGATATAGCCTTGTTAGAATCAGTGCAGAGAAGGATGACCAAAATGATACAAGGGATGTGTAACTATAGTTATGAGAAGAGATTAAAGCTATTAAATTTACACTCACTCGAGAGACGTAGAGTAAGGGGCGATCTGATAGAAGTTTTTAAGTGGTTAAAGGGATACAATAAAGGCGATGTAGGAAAAGTTTTTACGGCTAGTAACCAGGGTAGAACAAGAAGTAACGGATTCAAGCTGGAAAAATGTAATTTAAAAATGAAAAAGGGAGAAACTGGTTCACAAATAGGGTAGTAAATGATTGGAATGGACTCAGTAGTCAGGTAGTTAGTGCGGAGTCAATAGGGAGTTTTAAAAGGAGGCTGGACAATTTCATGGATGGGGATGATTGATTGATTGATTTAATGCCAAAAAAATAAAGGTGAATGCGCAGGATGGGGATGAAAGGTGAATGTAGGTAGTGTTAAGTAACAGGAACTACCACGTGTAGGTCTCGCGGCCTCTTGTAGCTTCCTTATTTGAACACATTCTTGCCTGTCTAATCTACACTGACGCCTGTATAACTTCCTCAAGGGGGATGGCCACGGCAGAAGTGTCTCCCTTTGCACCTGTTCATGCACCTCATTCTCACACCTTCCTAGCCTTTCACTTACATATTTCCAGCACTAGTCACTCGTTTAACTCAGAGGCTCACTCTCTCCAGGTGTCCAAATCATCTCGGGGCACGGAGCTTTATTTCCTCCCTTCTAAGTCACCAAATCTTTCATTCACACATACTTTCACCATCCATTTGTTCACAATAGAGTACTGCACTTCTGTCAATAACACTATAGTCGCCACTGCAAGAGGCCATGAGACCTACATGTGGTAGTTCCTGCATCGTGTATTGTCTTCATGTTTGACCTCAAATCCCGGTTGCCAGCGATGGCCGAGGTTCGTGAAAGGCGAGTGTGTGGTTGTATGGTGACAGATACGTGCTGGAAATATGTGATAGATGCGTGAAATGAGTGTTTATTTGTGGACAGAGGGAGGCAATGTCCATGGTAATAGCTATGGGTGTGTATAAACTGTCTTGTTATGCCTATGTACAATCAGCTTTGCGATCCATTACTTGTAAGAGTATCACATCTGGATATTTATTGCTTGTATTATTTTCAGGTGTGATGATATGGACATGTTTGAAGCTGAGGATTATAATGGAATTGCTGAAGAAGCAGAAGTCTGGCCGGGTAGCAAGGCCAGTGACATCTCGGCAGCAGCAGTGGACGCCAGCCGCCCTCCAGCTCTCTAGCCACCCAGGCAAGGGTTGATATGATTTTTTTTTTTCTGTTATGAAACATTTCTTTGTAAGCTTTCACAGACAGTGCAAGTTCAATAGTCTTATAACATCGAGTTGTCGTTTACGAATGCTTGGATAATGTAATCAATGTACAATGGGCTTTTGTATATTAAAAAAACAGGTTTCTTTATACGTATTTGTTTTCTAATAATATGACATGGGCAAGCTCTAATCAGCACTTTTTGTTGCAGGATGAGAGAGACAGCGGCACAGCAGTTAGGGAGGACTGACCTGGCGTGACCTGAGCACACAGGGATGAGTGTGTAGGTCGGCTACTGCCATGTGTTCAAAATTGTCTATGTTAGTTGGTTATTATATCCTCTTCCAAGAAACTGAAAAACCTAGAGAACAGTGATTCGTAAATATCTTATTTTTCATGAGTAATTCTTTCAGTTTATTGCCTTACAGATTGTAAGAAATACTATGAAATCAATGTTTGAATAGAAAAATCAAATTAATTAATCAAAATGTCTTTAAGGCAATAAACTGAAAGAATTACAGTCTTGAGAAATAAGATATTTATGAATCACTATTATCTAAGTTTTTCAGTTTCTTGGAAGAGGATATAATAACCAACCAACTAACAAAGAATTGTGAACACAGGCCGACCTGCACACTTTATCCCCCGTCTGCCTTCCCGCTAAGAGTGTGATTACTTCTTAATTTGTGTAGAGGGGGGCCGGGAGAATTAATAGTGGTTACATTCTCTCTTTTAAGTTGATTTAGACTACGCCGACAGTCTGTTGCAAGGGGGGCCGGGAGAATTAATAGTGGTTACATTCTCTCAAGTTGATTTAGACTACGCCGACAGTCTGTTGCACCTCCAAAAGCTGGATATAATTGAAAAGTAGTATATATCTCAATGTTTTTATTCTTATAGCACAGAATCCATACACGTAATACAATTAATAAAAAAAAAAAAAACTAAAAACAAAGTGGGGAGTCTCTCGAACTCTTAACAATCTTATAAAATGGCTTATCCAGCAAAAAATGGCCGGGGCAGCGGCAAGATTAGAAGGTGGCCCCTCCACGCCGGGGAATGGAGGGAGCACCGCACTCAGTAATGGTGTGTGTTTGGGTGCTGAAGATCTCTGCCTTGACCTGTATCTTGTAACTCCCGACGACTGTGGTATCTTGACTATCTTGAGCTGCCAACAATTGTAGTATTTTGTAACTGGTGGCGAGTGTGGTATCTTGTAACTGCGGACGTCTATAATATCTTGGCAGCTGCTGGCTATTCTAGTGTATCTTGAATGGAACCTCCTTACATCCATGAATGAGCTCAGCAAGAGAGAAATGGGTGGTGAAACTTGTGTAATACTGAAGACACACTATAGATGGCATGAAGCATTGATTCACACCTCCTGTAATAACACTTTTTCTCTCCTGCAATCAAATATCTCTTGGTAGTTCCTGCCACGGTCTTATGTGGAATTACTCCCTGATAAAGTATTGGTATTATCTATATCTACTGGTATTATCTGTATGGAGAGAAAAATCCTACCCACTCCTATGACTTGAGACAGCTCTGAGCCCTCCCTCATATTATTCGCATAAATTACTTTCTTTTGGTAAATGCTCAATATCTAATAAACAGTTGTGAAAACTTCCATGAATATTCTGTGCCTCCTAGCCTCCTACTATTACTGAGCCCCTACTATATGTACGGAGAGATATATCTACCCACTCCCATGACTTGAGACAGCCCTGAGCCCTCCCTCACATTTTGCTCATGAATTAATTACTTTGTTTTGGTAATGCTCCTATTGAGACATTACACGTACAGTAAAACCTCTCATATTCGGACTAATTGGGCCAAGGAGTGGTCCGAGTAATGCAAGGATTCGAATAATGGGGGGATAATAAAAAAAAAAGTTCTAGGCGTATATGTAGCTAGGAAATGTCGACCCCTAAAAAAAGAAGAAAAAAAAAGAAGAAGGTCCGAATAATGTCAAAGTCCGAATATGAGAGGTTTTACTATATTTAGAACTTGTCTTAATCTGATACCTGCTTTGATTAAAACGTTTTCCTGTTATGCAGATAGCTAGTTCGCACTGCCCATTATTAATAACTAAATACTACCGGTAATAAGTTTTCAATGCCATCTATTTGAGTGTCTTCAGAAACACACAGGATTCCCACCCTATTATCACTCACAACTCATGGATGTAAGGCTTCAAGTGTTCTTCTGTCTGCCTCACACTGGCTCCCGCCGCACACCTTCATTCAGTAACCTGGCAGAAGAAAAGAAAATATCGTAATTGACCCCTTCACGCCCAGATCTTTCCTTTGCTTTAAAAAATGGTATGTTTTCGAGCCATAACATTTCGAAAAGTAACTGAATAGAATATACCAAATTAGTTAGTGGACAAGGATACTAAACAGGTCATAGCTATAAAATATTGCTTATAGTCAATAAAAATCGTCTAATGGTACCCAAATTACTATGGAAATTACGTTCTGGGTCTCAAGGGAACAAAAGAAATATTGCATGTAACATTTTGTACAATGGCTTAAGCACTTACAAAGAGATATAGCAAAGGTTTCTAGCACACCACTTGTCTCACACACAACATATATATATATATATTTTTTTTAACAAGGTGAGAAATTCTGACCCCTTGCTGCTTACTGACTGATATTTGATGCCAGGAGAAGGGAATACTATGCGTCTTCTAAATTTCAGCTGTATTATATCATAGTTAACCATATCTATAAAATATTGCTTATATTCACTAAAAATAATCTAATGGTACCCAAATTACAATGGAAATTACGTTCTGGGTCTCAAGGGGTTAACTTCAGTCATTCATTTTACTATACTTACACTTCTGCCATAAACATCTAATCCCGGCCACACGTCTCCCCTTACAGCGCTCCTTCAGTGATCTACAAATACACATCCTTCATTTGATCTAACCATCCTGCTGTAACATCCCATTCCTCTCCCCTTCCCTCACCGTTTCACTCTTTCTCTATAACCCTTCCCCTTTTTTATGCTTTGCCATAGTGCCATAGGACCTCTGATGTCTGGCACATTTCTGCTTTTTGGCATTACAATCAATCCTTCAGTGATTCCTATTCTCATCCCTTATAGCCACTCCTTCACACAAATGCATCCAAGCACATCCACTTGTTGTGCTGCCATGACAATCATCCTTCATGTGCCAAACTTTTCAACCTCGTCACATCAGTTTCTTATTATTTGCAGCGGAGGACACAGGGGAGCGGCACGAGCCTCTAATCACCACCGGCGTAGCGGCATCACTATAAGGATCCCCCAGCACGGTAAAGGACCAACCAGTAGTTCTCAAATAAGAATCTACGAGACCAACCATCGGAACCCTCGTGGAGATAAAGGCCTATAAATGTTATAAGCTCACATAGGAAAAAATATATAAATAGATAAACTTCACATTCATTCAGTCATCCAAGGATCATTCTGATACCTCATAAGAAGAACATAAGAAAATAAGGAAGCTACAAGAGGCCACGGAACCTACACGTAGTAGTTCCTTTTACTTAATTAACACTACCTACATCCACCTTTCATCAACTAATCAATCAATCATTGGGGGCATACGCCGGGGGGCGCGTCGCCTCGCCAACCCTACGACGCCACTCCCGGGGGTCCGGAGGTCACCACGCGTGAGTCTCCATGCAGGCTCCTTTCCCATACCAAGCAGCTCTCGACAAGAAACATCAACTTGCCCCAGCCACGAGCCTTGTGGGTGCCCCCTTGGCCTACTCCACGCCGGATTGTCTCTTACAGATACAACCCGATGGGAAGGATCGGTTTCAGGGTAGCATGCCACATGCCCATATAGCCGAAGTTGGCGTTGACGGACTATGCAGGTAATAGGCCTCGATTCAGTCTCACGGTGCAATCGCTGATTTGACACGTAATCATCCCAGCGATACCCCATGATTCTGCGATGGCACTTATTACCAAAGGCATTGATTAGTCTCTTCAAGTCACTATTTAGTGTCCATGTCTCACAACCATAGAGTAAGACAGGGATCACAAGCGACTTGAAGATCCGGATCTTTGTCCTCCTGCACAGGTACCGACAATGCCAAATACTCCCGCTGAGCGAGTCCATAGCACAGTGGGCTATGCCAATTCGCCGTAAGACTTCTTGATGTGACCCACCATCATTATGGACTGCGCTACCAAGGTATGTAAAACTTTCCAAGATCTCAATGTCCTCGCCGCACACATGAACAGACTGTACTGCTTCATCTAGTAAGTCTCCAAACACCTGGACCTTGGTCTTAAGCCAGGAGACCTCAAGTCCCAAAGGCTTTGCCTCCTTGTGCAGCGCCTCGAGAGCCATCACCAGGACCTCCAGCGACTCAGCAAAGATTACTGCATCATCGGCAAAAACAAGACAGTGATCTTGGTGTTGCCGACGGATGCTCCACAATCATTTTGATTTACAACCTTGTCCAGTACCCAGTCCATACAAGCGTTGAAAAGTGATGGGGCAAGGACGCACCCTTGCTTCACTCCTGTATTAACAGGAAAGAAGCTGGATACACCTGCCCCACACTTTACAGCACTCTCAGTCCCAGAATACAGACCGGTTATCAAACCAATAGTCCTTGCAGGAATCCCGCGAAGTCGCAGAAGATCCCAAAGTGACTCACGATGCACTGAGTCAAACGCCTTCTTGAGATCAACAGAGACTGCAAGCATCCCCTGTCGAAACTCACGTCGGCGTTCCACCAGGACACGAAGCGCTAGGATACAGTCCGTTGTTGACTTACCAGGCGTGAACCCAGACTGCCGAGGTCTCTGATGCTTCAGCAGATGACTGCGGATCCGTGTCAGCAATAGATGGGCAAGCACCTTGCCTGGCACGCTGAGCAGTGTAATACCACGGTAATTGTTGCAGTCCTGACGGTCCCCTTTCCCTTTCCAGATAGGGACGACCAGCCCCCTTTTCCAGTCAGAAGGAATGGTACCCGATTGCCACACGGCAGTCAGGTCAGCATGTAACCCGTGGATCATGGCCTCATCCCCAGCTTTGAGGAGCTCCGCACTGATATTACAAGCACCAGCTGCCTTTCCACCCCTCAACTTAGCCACAGCCTTTCTGACTTCGTCAAGAGAGGGTGCGGTTTCGTCAATGGGAGGATCGGCATCTACTGCCTGTAATCCAGTGGTGTGAAGCTGCTCAGTTGGAGGGTCCACCGTGAACAACTGCCCAAAGTACTCAGCCCAACGAGCCATCTGCCCATCCATGTCCGACACGAGGCACCCATCTGCTGCTCGAATAGCACTCGCCCGAGATGGAGACTTGGGGTGGAGCTTCTTCAGGGCTCGGTAGGCGGGTCGGAGGTCATTAGCGTTCAAATGACCCTCGACATCCTCAGCGAGACTCCTGACATACCTCTCCTTGTCTCTCCCCAGGAGGGTTCTAGTCCGGCGTGACAGAGCCCTGTGCTGGTCCCGGTTCCCAGCCAGTCTGGCAGCACCTTGCATCTCCATCCATGAAATTGTCTAGCCTCCTTTAAAAACTCCCTCTTGACTCCGCACTAACTACGTACCTAACAACTGAGTCCATTCCAATCATTTACCACCCTATTTTTGAACCAGTTTTTCCTGATGTGTAACTTACCTGATAATACAAGTTGGGTTACTTTCCATTCCTTCACATTGCACTTCAGCCTCCTCACAGCTTCACCTTCAGCTTCACATCCATGGCTATAACACACACACACCTGTAAATGTTGATACTCATAGATATAGGGATACAACACAAATAAATGTTAACATCCATTGATATGCAGAGCAAAGATATGAAGGTTAAAAGTTTAGTTATCAGCCCCAGTGTTACACAGTGGTCTCTAGCTCATACAAGTGATTAGCAACAAATGGAGTCTTTTGGGGATTTCGAGTTGAGTAAGGGGGAGTATGGTGAAGTGTTATGAGTGACTTTTAAGTTGATGAGACGAAAAACTTTTGATTCTACTCTGTTTAGGAGAGCTGTATGAGTGGATCCCCCCCAACATGTGAGACATAGTCAATACATGGGCGGATAAGGCCCCTGTACAGAGCAGTGTGCAGCTGTTACATAAAATGTTTAGTTTTATAAAGAGAAACCTAGAGATGATAATTTCCAGATATTTAGGCTAGACATATTTTTGTATTTAAAACAAATGTTAACCTATTAATTAGGGGAGAGGGTAGTACAAATGTTAACCTATTGATTAGGGGAGAGGGTAGTAGCTGGTGTTACGTGATTTTCTAGGGGGGTCTGGACATGTGTGACAAGGCGTGACAAGGGGGAGGGGGGGTAACAAATTACCAATAAAAAGATACGTAATTTTTGAATGGCCCCATATAATACATTTATTTATTCTTCCTTTGTTAAAATTTTAATTTAAAAGCAATATTTAATAACAATAGTTGAAATTTTTATGTTCACTTATGTACCTTATGTTTATGTAGAAATAAATACAGAAAATTCAACATTCGGCAATCTGATTTCCTTAGCTCTGTCGCCTATTGTTCTTACCCACGGTCTGTGTCACGCGCCGGACTCACCGCCAGCCATTGCCCTTCTGATAGCGAGCTGGGAGGTCACACAAGAACTTTAGGAAACTAGTACAAGAGGCCGGGAGACCTACTGCCCCCCATCCCCTCTAGACGTGGTAGTTCCTGTTACTTACACTACCTAGATCTACCTTTCATTCCTACCCATAAAATTGTCTAGTCTTCTTTTAAAACTCCCTATTGACTCCGCACTAACTACCTGATGACCGAGTCTATTCCAAACGTCTATCACCCTATTTGTGAACCAGTTTCCCCCTACCTTTTTTTTATATCTACGTTTTTCCAGTTTGAATCGGGTTGTAATAGTTCTTGTTCTATCCTGATTAATAACCGTGAGGGCAATTATCTTCACCCAGTCAATGTTCCTAAGATTAAAATCTACCACATATAATAGATTATATCTACAAGCCCTGGTTATTTCCAACCATATAAGAATGGAATCCTCGTTACTAAAGTTTGGAGGCCTATACACTACCCGAAAAAGAAAAAAATCTGTTCCCCCTTAACTTCCACCCATAGGGATGGACTCTACACTATCATCTGTTTTAATAACATTGTTAACATAGCAATGCATCCCTAGTATCTCCAATGTAGCCCTAGCATAAAGTGCAACTTCTCCACCCCCCTGCCTATCCTGTCCTTGTGAAATGACTTGTACACCTCTATCTCGACTTCTGGATTAAATACTTTCCCTGACATACAGTGGCGTAGCTAAAAATCTATCAATGTGGGGCACCTGAGGGGGCACTATGGCAAGCGGAGCTCGGGGGCATTTTGATGCCACACAGAAGGGTATTGGGGCATATCGTCAGTCACAGGTCCAACCAGATTACGGCAGCCATGACCAGTGGGGGACACGTGCTCCCCTGTAGCTACGCCACTGGCTATAGCTGATCTGACGTTATATAAGGTAGAAAGATAACGAAGCAACAACCATTACTTTGCAGGGAGGCCTAAACCTCAAATCACACGTAAGCTCTCACTCCTTCCCTTCCTCTCCCACTCACAGTAGCGCCGCCAGGACATGGTGACTGGGGTGGCCAAGGTTGGACACAGATCATATGTATGTGGGATGGCCATGACATAGCCATTAAAAATAAATTGTTGAATTTTCATTAGACCTCTGACTCGGATCTGGGGTGGCCGTGGCCCTAGATCCGCCACTGCCCACTCATTCATCACTCTCTCCCTCCCTCCCCTCTCTTTCTCTCTCTACTTACTTATAGCAGAAATATGAAGAAGAGCAACAAGATAAAGCGTTGATTGGCCAAAAATCATCCTCTTCCTCCTCCCAGCTGCCTGAACGCGTCCTGCCCTCTCGCCGGCTCGCTCTTGACTGGCGCTCGTACCGGATTACTCAAGGAACTCAACACTGCTTCGAAACACTAAACCTTTCAATTATTTCCTTCCCACGCCATTACCTGTTGACCTTTGACCAATAATTCTTGACCTGTAACGTTATCCAAGTCTTAAATATTAGTAAATGTGAGATAGTTAGTTAGTGTTGGCATAGTTTTGTAGTATTTTTAGTTTTAGCTTCTATTGATAGGGTTCGTTGGTACTACGAACTCAGTACCAGCGCAGCAGAGGATTGTGGGTAGGATACACATTTTTTTTTCTACGTAGTTTGTGGGTTGTTAAAGGACTGGATTGCTTTGTTAGCAGTGGCGTCACTAAGTATCTATCAATGGGGGGCACTAGCTGGTAAGTGGAGCTCAGGGGCCACTCTGATGCCACACATGACAAAAGGGTATATTCTAAGATCAGATCAGTGGTGGGTATTAGAGCATTATACAGAATACGGCAGCCATGGCCAGTGGGGGAGCACGTGCCAAGTGGCGTCACCAGGAAAAAAAAATTGGGGGGGGCTTTAGCCCCGGGGTGGTGATGGGCTATCCAGCTGGGGGGTCGGGGGGTAATTTTGAAAATTAATCAGTTCCAGGGTAATTTTGAGGCCCAAAAGAGAGAAGAAAGTGGAATTAAGCTTTAATTACATGACACATAAATTAATAGAGTTATACCATGCATCATACCATATTAACTAAATTTGATAATTTTAAGAAAATTTTTATTCTGTTTATACAAAATAATAAAATTGCCATATTTTTCTCTCCACTAACAAACACAAAGGAATTGCACAATGTATGTTTTTGGTTTGTTTCTCAGTAAGGTTTTATCTTGATAATGAAAAAAATATATAAATATAAACTTACAATATATTCAAGGTATTTCCTTATTGCACAAAAACAGGTACATGGATACTGTAGTTAAACAGAAAAGTACATGATCATGATAAAGTAACTAAAAGCCGATTTAACCTGCCTCCCACTGCCTTACCCTGGCACCCACTGCCTTAACCTGCATACCACTGTGTTAACCTGCCTCCCGTCCTGTGTTACCCTGCCTCCCACTGCCTTACCCTGGCTCCCACTGCCTTAACCTGCATACCACTGTGTTAACCTGCCCCGTCCTGTGTTACCCTGCCTCCCACTGCCTTACCCTGGCACCCACTGCCTTAACCTGCATACCACTGTGTTAACCTGCCTCCCGTCCTGTGTTACCCTGCCTCCCACTGCCTTACCCCGGCACCCACTGCCTTAACTTGCATACCACTGTGTTAACCTGCCTCCCGTCCTGTGTTACCCTGCCTCCCACTGCTTTACCCTGCCTCCCACTGCCTTACCCTGGCACCCACTGCCTTAACCTGCATACCACTGTGTTAACCTGCCTCCCGTCCTGTGTTACCCTGCCTCCCACTGCCTTACCCTGGCTCCCACTGCCTTAACCTGCCTCCCGTCCTGTGCTAACCTGCCTCACGTCCTGTATTAACCTGCCTCCCGTCCTGTGTTACCCTGCCACCCACTGCCTTAACCTGCCTCCCATCCTGTGTTAAACTGCCTCCCGTCCTGTGTTACCCTGCCTCCCACTGCCTTACCCTGGCCCCACTGCCTTAACCTGCCTCCCGTCCTGTTTTAAACCTTGCCTCCCACTGTCTTACCCTGGCACCCACTGCCTTAACCTGCATACCACTGTGTTAGCCTGCCTCCCGTCCTGTGTTACCCTGCCTCCCACTGCCTTACCCTGGCTCCCACTCCCTTTAAAACCTGCCTCCCGTCCTGTTTACCCTGCCTCCCACTGCCTTACCCTGGCACCCACTGCCTTAACCTGCATACCACTGTGTTAACCTGCCTCCCGTCCTGTGTTACCCTGCCTCCCACTGCCTTACCCTGGCACCCACTGCCTTAACCTGCCTCCCATCCTGTGTTAACCTGCCTCCGTCCTGTGTTACCCTGCCTCCCACTGCCTTACCCTGGCTCCCACTGCCTTAACCTGCCTCCCGTCCTGTGTTACCTTGCCTCCCACTGCCTTACCCTGGCACCCACTGCCTTAACCTGCATACCACTGTGTTAACCTGCCTCCCGTCCTGTGTTACCCTGCCTCCCACTGCCTTACACTGGCTCCCACTGCCTTAACCTGCCTCCCGTCCTGTGTTACCCTGCCTCCCACTGCCTTACCCTGGCACCCACTGCCTTAACCTGCATACCACTGTGTTAACCTGCCTCCCGTCCTGTGTTACCCTGCCTCCACTGCCTTACCCTGGCACCCACTGCCTTACCTGCCTACCACTGTGTTAACCTGCCTCCCGTCCTGTGTTACCCTGCCTCCCACTGCCTTACCCTGGCTCCCACTGCCTTAACCTGCCTCCCGTCCTGTGTTTACCCTGCCTCCCACTGCCTTACCCTGGCACCCACTGCCTTAACCTGCATACCACTGTGTTAACCTGCCTCCCGTCCTGTGTTACCCTGCCTCCCACTGCCTTACCCTGGCTCCCACTGCCTTAAACCTGCATACCACTGTGTTAACCTGCCTCCCGTCCTGTGTTACCCTGCCTCCCACTGCCTTACCCTGGCACCCACTGCCTTAACCTGCATACCACTGTGTTAACCTGCCTCCCGTCCTGTGTTACCCTGCCTCCCACTGCCTTACCCTGGCACCCACTGCCTTACCCTGCATACTACTGTGTTAACCTGCCTCCCGTCCTGTGTTACCCTGCCTCCCACTGCCTTACCCTGCCTCCCACTGCCTTACCCTGGCACCCACTGCCTTAACCTGCATACCACTGTGTTAACCTGCCTCCCGTCCTGTATTACCCTGCCTCCCACTGCCTTACCCTGGCTCCACTGCCTAACCTGCCTCCCGTCCTGTGCTAACCTGCCTCCCGTCCTGTGTTAACCTGCCTCCCGTCCTGTGTTACCCTGCCACCCACTGCCTTAACCTGCCTCCCATCCTGTGTTAACCTGCCTCCCGTCCTGTGTTACCCTGCTCCCACTGCCTTACCTGGCTCCCACTGCCTTAACCTGCCTCCCGTCCTGTGTTACCTTGCCTCCCACTGCCTTACCCTGGCACCCACTGCCTTAACCTGCATACCACTGTGTCAACCTGCCTCCCGTCCTGTGTTACCCTGCCTCCCGTCCTGTGTTACCCTGCCTCCCACTGCCTTACCCTGGCACCCACTGCCTTAACCTCCCTCCCATCCTGTGTTAACCTGCCTCCCGTCCTGTGTTACCCTGCCTCCCACTGCCTTACCCTGGCTCCCACTGCCTTAACCTGCCTCCCGTCCTGTGTTACCCTGCCTCCCACTGGCTTACCCTGGCACCCACTGCCTTAACCTGCATACCACTGTGTTAACCTGCCTCCCGTCCTGTGTTACCCTGCCTCCCGTCCTGTGTTACCCTGCCTCCCGTCCTGTGTTACCCTGCCTCCCACTGCCTTACACTGGCTCCCACTGCCTTAACCTGCCTCCCGTCCTGTGTTACCCTGCCTCCCACTGCCTTAACCTGGCACCCACTGCCTTAACCTGCATACCACTGTGTTAACCTGCCTCCCGTCCTGTGTTACCCTGCCCCCCACTGCCTTACCCTGGCTCCCACTGCCTTAACCTGCCTCCCGTCCTGTGTTACCCTGCCTCCCACTGCCTTACCCCGGCACCCACTGCCTTAACCTGCCTACCACTGTGTTAACCTGCCTCCCGTCCTGTGTTACCCTGCCTCCCACTGCCTTACCCTGGCTCCCACTGCCTTACCCTGGCTCCCACTGCCTTAACCTGCCTCCCGTACTGTGTTACCCTGCCTCCCACTGCCTTACCCTGGCACCCACTGCCTTAACCTGCATACCACTGTATTAACCTGCCTCCCGTCTGTGTTCCCCTGCCTCCCACTGCCTTACCCTGGCTCCCACTGCCTTAACCTGCCTCCCGTCCTGTGTTACCCTGCCTCCCACTGCCTTACCCTGGCACCCACTGCTTTAACCTGCCTACCACTGTGTTAACCTGCCTCCCGTCCTGTGTTACCCTGCCTCCCACTGCCTTACCCTGGCTCCCACTGCCTTAACCTGCCTCCCGTCTGTGTTACCCTGCCTCCCGTCCTGTGTTACCCTGCCTCCCACTGCCTTACCCTGGCACCCACTGCCTTAACCTGCCTACCACTGTTTAACCTGCCTCCCGTCCTGTGTTACCCTGCCTCCACTGCTTTACCCTGGCTCCCACTGCCTTAACCTGCCTCCCGTCCTGTGTTACCCTGCCTCCCACTGCCCTACCCTGGCCCCCACTGCCTTAACCTGCATACCACTGTGTTACCCTGCCTCCCACTGCCTTACCCTGGCACCCACTGCCTTAACCTGCATACCACTGTGTTAACCTGCCTCCCGTCCTGTGTTACCCTGCCTCCCACTGCCTTACCCTGGCACCCACTGCCTTAACCTGCATACCACTGTGTTACCCTGCCCCCCACTGCCTTACCCTGGCTCCCACTGCCTTAACCTGCATACCACTGTGTTAACCTGCCTCCCGTCCTGTGTTACCCTGCCTCCCACTGCCTTACCCTGGCACCCACTGCCTTAACCTGCATACCACTGTGTTAACCTGCCTCCCGTCCTGTGTTACCCTGCCTCCCACTGCCTTACCCTGGCTCCCACTGCCTTAACCTGCCTCCCGTCCTGTGTTACCCTGCCTCCCACTGCCTTACCCTGGCTCCCACTGCCTTAACCTGCCTCCCGTCCTGTGTTACCCTGCCTCCCACTGCCTTACCCTGGCACCCACTGCCTTAACCTGCATACCACTGTGTTAACCTGCCTCCCACTGCCTTCCCTGGCTCCCACTGCCTTAACCTGCCTCCCGTCCTGTGTTACCCTGCCTCCCACTGCCTTACCCTGGCACCCACTGCCTTAACCTGCATACCACTGTGTTAACCTGCCTCCCGTCCTGTTTACTCTGCCTCCCACTGCCTTACCCTGGCACCCACTGCCTTAACCTGCCTACCACTGTGTTAACCTGCCTCCCGTCCTGTGTTACCCTGCCTCCCACTGCCTTACCCTGGCACCCACTGCCTTAACCTGCCTACCACTGTGTTAACCTGCCTCCCGTCCTGTGTTACCCTGCCTCCCACTGCCTTAACCTGCATACTACTGTGTTACCCTGCCTCCCACTGCCTTACCCTGGCACCCACTGCCTTAACCTGCATACCACTGTGTTGCCCTGCCTCCCACTGCCTTACCCTGGCACCCACTGCCTTAACCTGCATACCACTGTGTTAACATGCTCCCGTCCTGTGTTACCCTGCCTCCCACTGCCTTACCCTGGCTCCCACTGCCTTACCCTGGCTCCCACTGCCTTACCCTGGCTCCCACTGCCTTCCCCTGCCTCCCATCCTGTGTTAACCTGCCTCCCGTCCTGTGTTACCCTGCCACCCACTGCCTTACCCTGGCTCCCACTGCCTTAACCTGCCTCCCGTCCTGTGTTAACCTGCCTCCCGTCCTGTGTTACCCTGCCACCCCACTGCCTTAACCTGCCTCCCACTGTGTTAACCTGCCTCCCGTCCTGTGTTACCCTGCCTCCCACTGCCTTACCCTGGCACCCACTGCCTTAACCTGCATACCACTGTGTTAACCTGCCTCCCGTATTGTGTTACCCTGCCTCCCACTGCCTTACCCTGGCTCCCACTGCCTTAACCTGCCTCCCGTCCTGTGTTAACCTGCCTCCCGTCCTGTGTTACCCTGCCACCCACTGCCTTAACCTGCCTCCCACTGTGTTAACACTGCCTCCCGTCCTGTGTTACCCTGCCTCCCACTGCCTTACCCTGGCACCCACTGCCTTAACCTGCCTACCAATGTATTAACCTGCCTCCCGTCCTGTGTTACCCTGCCTCCCCTGCCTTTACCTGCCTACCACTGTGTTAACATGCCTCCCGTCCTGTGTTGCCCTGCCTCCCACTGCCTTACCCTGGCTCCCACTGCCTTAACCTGCCTCCCACTGTGTTAATATGCCTCCCGTCCTGTGTTACCTGTCTCCCACCGCCTTACCCTGGCTCCCACTGCCTTAACCTGCCTACCACTGTGTTAACCTGCCTCCCGTCCTGTGTTACCCTGCCTCCCACTGCCTTACCCTGGCTCCCACTGCCTTACCCTGCATACCACTGTGTTAACCTGCCTCCCGTCCTGTGTTACCCTGCCTCCCACTGCCTTACCCTGGCTCCCACTGCCTTACCCTGGCTCCCACTGCCTTACCCTGGCTCCCACTGCCTTACCCTGCCTCCCATCCTGTGTTAACCTGCCTCCCGTCCTGTGTTACCCTCCCACCCACTGCCTTACCCTGGCTCCCACTGCCTTAACCTGCCTCCCGTCCTGTGTTAACCTGCCTCCCGTCCTGTGTTAACCTGCCTCCCGTCCTGTGTTAACCTGCCTCCCGTCCTGTGTTACCCTGCCACCCACTGCCTTAACCTGCCTCCCACTGTGTTAACCTGCCTCCCGTCCTGTGTTACCCTGCTTCCCACTGCCTTACCCTGGCACCCACTGCCTTAACCTGCATACCACTGTGTTAACCTGCCTCCCGTCCTGTGTTACCCTGCCTCCCACTGCCTTACCCTGGCACCCACTGCCTTAACCTGCTACCACTGTATTAACCTGCCTCCCGTCCTGCGTTACCCTGCCTCCCACTGCCTTTACCTGCCTACCACTGTGTTAACATGCCTCCCGTCCTGTGTTGCCTGCCTCCCACTGCCTTACCCTGGCACCCACTGCCTTAACCTGCCTACCACTGTGTTAACCTGCCTCCCGTCCTGTGTTACCCTGCCACCCACTGCCTTACCCTGGCTCCCACTGCCTTAACCTGCCTCCCGTTCTGTGTTACCCTGCCACCCACTGCCTTATCCTGCCTCCCACTGTGTTAACCTGCCTCCCGTTCTGTGTTACCCTGTCTCCCACTGCCTTACCCTGGCTCCCACTGCCTTAACCTGCCTCCCGTCCTGTGTTACCCTGCCTCCCACTGCCTTACCCTGGCACCCACTGCCTTAACCTGCCTCCCGTCCTGTGTTACCCTGCCTCCCGTCCTGTGTTACCCTGCCTCCCACTGCCTTACCCTGGCACCCACTGCCTTAACCTGCATACCACTGTGTTAACCTGCCACCCGTCCTGTGTTACCCTGCCACCCACTGCCTTACCCTGGCTCCCACTGCCTTAACCTGCCTCCCGTCCTGTGTTACCCTGTCTCCCACTGCCTTACCCTGGCTCCCACTGCCTTAACCTGCCTCCCGTCCTGTGTTACCCTGTCTCCCACTGCCTTACCCTGGCACCCACTGCCTTAACCTGCCTACCCCTGTGTTAACCTGCCTCCCGTCCTGTGTTACCCTGCCACCCACTGCCTTACCCTGGCTCCCACTGCCTTAACCTGCCTCCCGTTCTGTGTTACCCTGCCACCCACTGCCTTAACCTGCCTCCCACTGTGTTAACCTGCCTCCCGTCCTGTGTTACCCTGCCTCCCACTGCCTTACCCTGGCTCCCACTGCCTTAACCACTACAGCACCAGGACGACGGACAGTGGTATGTACTGCAGGACTGTGTGATCATCGTAACCCTGGTGCTGAAGGGGTTAATCCCTGACCACTTATGGTCCATGTTAAGTAAGAGTTAGGGGCAACTGCCGTTTGGTGGATTCTCCCGAGTTTGATTGTGACAGTATCGGAAGAGAGACAAATTTGTCAACTACTACATCAAGATCGAGTGAAACCACCACACCGTTTTCAATTGAAATTGTACCTAGACTGGTCAGCTGTTTCTGACCCATTGTTGCCCTGAGCAATTTTGGGGGGGCTGAGTCCTTGACTTGGGGGGGCTAAGTCCCCCTTAGCCCCCCCGCGGTGACGCCACTGCACGTGCCTCTCCATGCCCCTCCCGTAGCTACGCCACTGCTGACATATCTAACCTAACCATGTATCTGTTTATGCTATTGTATCAAAGTCACCTGCACTAGTTAATCCTCTAAGAAAATCTATCTTGTTTAGAACACTCCAACAGTTTGTATAGTAAGCCTTTAACCTATTCTTCTTAATCTGATCCATTTTCTCGCTAGCTGTATCTAAGCCCTTCCCCTCTCTCCTCCTACAACTCTCCTTTTGTCCCCTGCCTTCTAAAACTATTTCTAATGTCCACGCGTTTCCCTTCCTCCGACAACAGTTTCCCTACCTTGGCTGCCTACCGGAAAAAAAACCTTGTAGGGTTGCTACCACACATTTCACGTTCAATGGATGCAGCTCAGGTGTGTGTGTTGTGTGTGTATTTATCTAGTTGTCACATACAGGGAGGGCCTCAGTTGTGTGTGTGTGTGTGTGTGTGTGTGTATTTGATATTTCATAATTTAAAAGGTATGATACAGATACACTACCTCAATATCACATAAGCACCACAATAGTTTAGGAATAGTATGTGTGCACGCAAATCTTAACCTGCCTAATCATTCGAAATAAATGTGGACGCTTAGTTTCTCCTTAAATCCGCTTCACCCAACAGAACCGCAAGATGTCAAGATCACAAGTTGCACATAATCTCCAGTAACATGACAAGAGCAGCCAGGAGGCTCAGGATCACAAGTTACACATGATCTATCCTGCTGCACCATTTACTGCCACACACCTTAAAACCACGCCACAATTGTATGTAAAAACATTTATAGCAGCAGAACCTTCCAGTAATAAGTAAAACTCTTACTCACAGCGGGGCCTGGGCGATGGCGGGGAGACTAAAGGGTCAAGATGAACATATCCGAGGAGGAGCCAGGGAAAGAACAGGAACAATCGATGACGGTGACCAGGAACAAGAAGAGGCGGCCACTTGTACCCAACTTCCCACGGTGACTCGTAGCTTCGTAGCCTCGACAACCGCGAACCCCTGATAAGATAAAATCCTTGAGGTTCTGACTAAACGTGTCGCTGCATGAGAGTCCATCGGCAGGGCGGTGACTGCGGCTGGCATGCACTTCAGTATTGGGCTTACAAATATGAGTGATAGTGCTATGTCTATGGTTGTTACATTCCACACCCACACTACTATCACGCAAACTTTTACTATCTTCAGTCTTTACTATGATCATCGGGGAAGAAGGATTTATAACATGGTATACAAATAAATAAAGATAATGTGTGAAAATAGTTTGATGACGTGAAATAATAAGATATGAATGAACTAAGATGGTCTGTGTCATTTCCCTAACCAGTACTTACAGATGCCACAAGAGCCCAAAAGATTATAATGACGCCAATGCACAATATCCACGCCGAGAATAGAACAACATTTTACACATAATTCGCTCCATATCCATGACTGCGGCTTGCAAAGGACCATGGAACATTCAATCATCGGCGTGATATCTTGTCCTACACATTCAACGCACTACAGGGAGGTCCCGTTATACGAGCATTCGGTATACGAGAATCCGATGATAGGAGATGTGTAAATTAGGGTCTATTTTCAATATACGAGATCGAAAATCCAATGATATGACATTCAAACTGGGGTGAGTAAAATTATCAAGTTCAAAATGCGCGCCCTACCACTCCCGGGCTGGACAAAGGGGGATTTGGTTGACCCCAGTGAGGTCACCCCTAGCAAGCCGTGACCTGAAGGGTAATTAAGCATATGGCGCGGTCTGACATTTAGGGGTAATTAGCAGGTGTGCGGCCCCAACCTAGGGACCGCAGTCAGGTCACCCCTAGCAAGGCGTGACCTGAAGGGTAATTAAGCATATGGCGCGGCCTGACCTTTAGGGGTAATTACTAATTAGCAGGTGTGCGACCCCAACCTTGGGACTGCTACACTAACTTCTCTTGTATCACTCGGCGTCCCCTACATTACAACGTCTTTTTTGCTTGTTATGCATGTTTTATGTTTAATTAATGTGCAGTTATGTTATTTTGTGTGCCATTTTCTCTTTCAGAATGCTTTTTCTACAGAATAGGTAGTACAGTGTGGGTAATATAGACGCTGTGTGTTTGTTGTGTTTGCTATCGTTTATTTTAGCTTGAAAAAAATGTCTTTTTAATTTTTTTTTTAATTGATGGGGTCCTGGAACCAAACCTATATTTTACCATTAGTTATGTGTTTCGTTATACGAGATTTCGCTTTAAGAGTATGCCAGGTGGAACCTAACTGCTCGTATCTTTGGGACCTCCCTGTATTTCCTTTCTTAGCCTCCACTCATTTTGCCGCCGGAAATGAAACCACAAAGCAATGAGTTTCACGCGGCCGGGGTAGCTCTGTCACAAGCTACATGAGAGAGAGAGCGAGAGCGAGAGAGCGCGCATAACCTAATGATTGCTAAGGAAAAAAATAAGAAATGCAGTGGAAGAATTAGACTGATAGTGTAGATAGATAGGAGAATAGACTGATAATATTTTATTCTCCTTCTCTCATATACGGCCAAATTCTTCTTCAATCATGTTTGTTGTTCTGTTTGCTCTTATATCCACCCTTTCCATTATAATACTCCCTCGATGACAGGGAGGCCTCGAGGAAGGAGGGAAACAAGCCGGGAGATAGGACAGGGAGAGGGAGAAGATTTGATTAATATATTGCCCACAAAGCGCCAGTCTATTATAGTACATAAGACAACTGAATAAAGACAGCAAATACACCAAATGGCACGGGTCTAATACGTTACCAGTGTTAACATAGAATAACAAAAAGTAAGTGAGTCAAATAACTGAATGGTAAAACAGAAAACAGAAGGAGAAGAGCTGAGCCGAGATGAACCCAAGGATAATATAGCTACATATTATCCTTGGATGAGATAGTTAACAAGAGAATTTTCATCTCAAGAGAAATTATGGCGGAACAAGTCTAGAATTGACAATTTTCTAATTGTAATCAGGTTAAGGGGGAAAGGGGGAGAAAAGAGGAGAGAGAGAGAGAGAGAGAGAGAGAGAGAGAGAAGGAGAGAGAGGAGAGAGAGAGAGAGAGAGAGAGAGAGAGAGAGAGAGAGAGAGAGAGAGAGAGAGAGAGAGAGGGGGAGAGAGAGAGAGGAGAGAGAGAGAGAGGAGAGAGAGAGAGAGCGAGAGAGAGAGAGAGAGAGAGAGAGAGAGAGAGGAGAGAGAGAGAGAGAGAGAGAGAGGGGAAGAGAGAGACGAGAGAGAGAGAGAGAGAGAGAGAGAGAAAAGAGAGAGGAGAGAGAGAGAGAGAGAGAGAGAGAGAGAGAGAAGAGGAGAGGAGAGAGAGAGAGAGAGAGGGGGGATGGTGATGATTTTAGTTTGAAGAAAAAACTAGGGAAAAAAAAAAAAAAAAAAAAAATAGATTAATGAAAATGAAAAAGAAAAGTCGAAGAAAGAAGAAAGAGTAGAAACAAGAGGAAGAAAAGTTAGGAGGAGAAAAACAGCAAAGAAAAAAAAAAGAAAAAATACGATTGAAGAAAATGAAGTAGAAAAGTCGAAGAGGAAAATCAGAAAGTAGGAACAGGAGGAAGAAAAGTTGGAGGAGGAAGAGGATTGGAAATGCTTTGTATATGAATTCTTGCAGGACTGGATCGCTCTACAAGGGGAGAAGAGAGAGAGAGAGAGAGAGAGAGAGAGAGAGAGAGAGAGAGGAGAGAGAAAAGAGAGAGAGAGAGAGAGAGAGAGAGAGAGAGGGGAGCTTCAAGTTCTTCCCACGCTTGCTTGAGGCGGATTGGGGAAGAGGTGTGTGCGTGTGCGTGTGTGTGTGTGCATGTGCGCGTGTGCGTGTGCTTTGTGTGCGTGTGCGATGTGCGTGGTGCGTGTGCGTGTGGTGTGTGTGTGTGTGTGTGTGTGTGTGTGTGTGTGTGTGTGTGTGGTGTGTGTGTGTGTGTGTGTGTGTGTGTGTGTGTGTGTGTGTGTGTGTGTGTGTGTGTGTACGTGTGTGTGTTTGTGGAGAGGGGAGGACAGTAGGAAAGAAAGGTAGTGTAGGGGAGGTGAAGGACGCGTGTATAGAAGAGAAGGCATTCAGTTTGTGTATAGGAAAGGCAGTAGACGAGGTGAATGCAAGTTACGTGTGTTATTTAGTCAGCCTAGTTTTATAGTTATGTCTTCTTCAGTCTGTCTGTTTTTTAAATTTTTTAGTTAGTACAGTTAGTCTGTGTATATTTAGTCTAGTTATTTTATAGTTAGTTGTGTAATTGTAGTCTATTTAGTTATAGTTAGTCTGTGTATATTTAGTCTAGTTAGTTATAGTTAGTCTGTGTATATTAAGTCGGTTATTTAGTTTAGTTAGTTATAGTTAGTCTATGTATATTAAGCCTGTTATTTAGTGTGTTAGTTATAGTTAGTCTGTGTATATATTTAGTCTGTTATTTAGTGTGTTATTTTATTTTAGTCTGTTATTTAGTTTTTTTTTTTTTTTACGTTGTAGCCTATAGCGTCTGTAGGCATATGGAGAGTCTTGATGTTGGTCGATCTCGCCCGATGGTGGCGCAGGCTAGATTTTATAGTGACACCTGTGGTCTCAGGTGAAGATTCCATTTTTGTGATGTTCAGATCTTCATTTAAGGCGCATGCAGCCCCTAGAGTCCACCGTCACACCGCAATCGGCAGAACAGGTATACGCTGCATGTGGGTGCTTCGGTCACTCGACAATGGCTTTGATAGTGCTGCCCCTTTGATGAGACTTGAACTGGGGCCCTTCTGCTCCCTACCAGGCTCTTGAAAGAGTTGCCCCGGCCGGATTCGAACTTGGGACATTAAATTTCAGCATTCTAAGACGCAAAACCACTCGGCCACCGCCGAGTTAGTTTAGGAGTTAGTGAGTTGGGTCTGTGTATATTAGTCAGTTATTTAATGTGTTATTTAGTTATGGCGTCCTTTAAGCTACCCACAGTTGCTTCCAGAGTGAATAGGGGAAAGGGAAGGAACGCTGAGGTAAATTATCTGTAATATATCTGTTGAGTCTAAGTGGGATCGAACTCTGCTCTGATGCATTAACTTCTAAGGCGAATGTGGTAACCGCTGCGCTATCGATGTTATTGACCCGATCACGCCCAGATCTTTCCTTTGCTATAAAAAACTGTTATTAGCCAAAAAATTACGAAAAGTTACTGAATATATGAAATTAGTTAGTCGACAAGGATACTAAACAGGTCATATCTATACAGTATTGGTTATATTCATTAAAATTATTGTCTAATGGTACCCAAATCGATGGAAATTACGTTCTAGGCCTCAAGGGTTAATGAGTG
This sequence comes from Chionoecetes opilio, assembly GCA_016584305.1. NCBI lineage: Eukaryota > Metazoa > Arthropoda > Malacostraca > Decapoda > Majidae > Chionoecetes > Chionoecetes opilio. The sequence goes on from JACEEZ010003109.1 coordinate 184,010, forward strand.
AAGAAATGGGATAATGAGTGATTTTTCTCTTATTTGTGTTTGCTATAATACATAATGACCATATTTTTTTTCTTTCTGTGTTCGTTCTTTGCTCTATAATCCTTTGACTTTGATGACCAATCGACTTGAAATTTTACAGAGAGAGAGAGAGAGAGAGAGGAGAGAGAGAGAGAGAGCGAGAAAAGAGAGAAGAGAGAGAGAGAGCGAGAGAAAAGAGCGAGGGGCGAGAGCGAGAGCGAGAGCGAGAGCGAGAGCGAGATCGAGAGCGAGATCGAGAGCGAGAGCGAACGAGAGCGAGAGAGAGAGAGAGTTAAAGACAAGTTGAATAGGTGAAAAGAAAAGACGACAGAGGGGAGTGAGGAAAGGGTAAGAAAGGGAGGCGAGGGGACGAGGGAGGAGGAATGAATGCGGATGGGACGAGAGAGAGAGAGAGAGAGAGAGAGAGAGAGAGAGAGAGAGAGAGAGAGGGGGAGAGAGGAGAGAGAGAGAGAGAGAGAGAAAAGAGAGAGAGGAGGGGAGAGAGGAGGAGAGAGAGAAAAGGGGAGAGAGAAAAAAAAAGGAAAGGACAAGATAAGATACTTTGATCCTATCTAGACACTTTGCAAGTACCAACTACAAGGTTATTGACTGTACAAAGCGCCACCACACCAGGACGAATTTGGTGGACTCGAACCGCTGACCGAATGGCGCAGGGACTCTGTAACACCAGTCCGTGATTCTACCAACCGCGCCACCCTGGCGGGTAAAGGAAAGGACAGGAAGAGGAGAGAGGGGAGGGAGGAAGAATTAGCAAAGGCAGGAAAGGTGACACCAACTCCAGACTGACTTGGGATAAAGTTTTGATTGAATGTCAAGTTTAATGAGAGCTTGGGGGGATTGGGGGGAGGGGGAGGAGGAAGAGGGGAGGGAGGAGGGGGGAGGGGAAAGGGGGAGGGGCGGAGGGAGAGGAGAGAGAGGGGGGAGAGAGGCACTAGGAGGGAGGAATTGGAAGAGTCGAGGCAGGAAATCTTCTTACGACTATGAAAAGAAGGAAAAAAGAATGAGAAAGAAAATGTTGGTGAGGATCGTTTAGTAAGATCAACAAACCTTAAACAGAGACGAGGAGATGAGCTGCGTGGAGGGAGACTGAGGGAGGTCTGGGGGGGAGAAGGGGTGAAGGGGAGGAGGGAGGAATGGGAGGACTGGGGGAAGCAGGGGGTGAATGGTAGGAGGGAGGAAGGGGGGGCTGGGGGAAGCAGGGGGTGAAGGGTAGGAGGGAGGAAGGGGGGACTGGGAGAGGAGGGGGTGAAGGGGAGAATTGGGGGAAGCAGTGGGTGAAGGGTATGATGGAGGAAGGGGGGGGGACTGGGAGAAGCAGGGGGTGAAAGAAGGAAGGAAGGAGGGATGAAGGAAGGGCAGGAGAGAGACAGGGAGGTGCCAGCGAAAAACAAGTAAGTAATTCCGGTGCAAAAATAGAAAAAATAAAGTCCTTGTAATACAGTGTCCAGTCTTTTCCAGGTTCTGTTTCATCTATGCAATGGAGCGATGTGGACTGCAGTAGCAGTAGAAGGGGTGGTGGTGGTAGTGGTAGTAGTGGTACCGTCAAAAACACTATAGTCGCCAATGCACATGTCGCCAAGCGCCATATGTTACGAATTTTAGCATCACAACTAATTTGTATGTGCCACTGATTAGTGTTTTGTACATAATATAAACTACTGTGCATGCCTCTTCAGTGGCACATGCAAGTCTGTAGTGATGCTAAAATTCGTAATATATGGTGCCTGGCGACATTATTGCAGTGGCGACTATAGCGTTATTGACGGTAGTAATGGCAAAAGACGTAGTAGTTGTAATGGTGATAGTATTAGTAGGAATGATGGTAGTTGTAGAAGTAGTAGTAATCTAGTAATAGTAATAATAGTTGTAGTAACAATAGTAGTAGGAGTGGCAGTAGGTGCAGTTATAAGACAGTTTATAGGCAATAATAATAGTAATTAGTGATAATAATAACTAACAGGAACAAAGAACAACATACACACCCACACGCAATAATACTGTACAATAAAAAGAGGAAAGTAAAAATTTAGAAACCCTTTGTCCTTTACTGAGATTTATTGATGAGCCTAGAGAGCAGTCTGCCCTGAGTGCGGGGGGCTCGATTATTCTTCAAACTGAACACAACCGAGTGGTCCACCCCCGATAGTACAGTAAACCAAGGTCTATAACTATTTTCTCATTGTTCAAAGGGGATTTTCTAATAAGCTCACGCTAAGCCTGTTTTCTCGCGTCTTTATATTCTTGCCTTTGAGCCCGAAGATCTATCTTTACCGTAAATTTCCCTGTACTTTTGGGAATAAATTACCTTCAAACAACAAATGAAACATTCTTATAAAAAATGTAGTTTATCATTTTATTTGTCTGCAGTGATGAAAATTTGGCAAAAGAATGGAATATTGAAAATCAATCTTTAAAAATATGTCATGAAAACACGCAAGGTTTTAGCAGAATGAAGCTTCAGGAAATAATTTACTGTAGGTAAGGTTCACTGAGTACCTGTTTAGGTGTAATGCCTCTAGACGAAAATATAACCAAAAACACAGTTGTGGGGTTCAGCACTCCACAGAAACCATCTCGCCCGGCCCGGATCTGTATAATACTTTCCTGTTGTATCACACACTCAGCAACGCCGCTCCCTTATACCAAAGGGGCTCACATCCCTGATATCCTAACCTCAAACCCAGAGGCTGTCATCTAACTATCATACCGCTGATCTCCAACTGTCTGTCCTCTACGGAATATTCGCGGCACCCCTCCACATACAGGAGGACTCGGGCTCTTATTTCGGCTCGAGCTTAAGTTATTTTTGCCTCCGAAAACACTTTCTTACTTACCCCCATATCCTGATTCCGAATTTGTTTCATATAGGGTGAATTTTATGGTGATTTTGTAAATTGGTCGTGGAAGTTCATCATTATATTAATATACTTATCTGTCCATGCGTTTGTCTATTTATTGTCTGTCTGTCTGTCTGTCTACCCACCTAAATATTCTGTCTACCGCATCATGCATGACTATATGGCGCGAAAAAGGAGGTTCCATAACTATAATCTTTTGCACACGCACACGTGCGCACACGCACGCAAACGCACGCACGCACACACGAAAAGTCCAGTAAAGAATTTGACATATATGCAGGGAACGCCGTAAATTAAGAGATGCAATTTGATCATTATGAAGTGTTAAATAGGATAAAGGATAAGTTAAATCACCCTCTAACGACGTGTGATTATTAGGAATCAAAGGGAGAGAGAGAGAGAGAGAAGAGAGAGAGAGAGAGAGAGAGAGAGAGAGAGAGAGAGAGAGCGAGAGCGAGAGAGTAGTTACATACAATCCCAAGGTAAGCAGTAAGTGGGATAAGAACAATTGAACAGAGAGAACCTAATGAGTAGGGATGAAGGAGGAACAGAAGGACAGGAATCACGAACATCACGAAACACCAGAGAAGCTTGAATGGAGTGGAGAAATTCCGTTCCCTAAGTAGAAGCATTGACTCATGAAAGTGATATGGTGGTGGTGGTGGTGAAGGTGGTGCACGCAAAGAACATAAATAAGTTGCAAATCTATGTGGATAAAAAGTAAATAATGGAGACAGGATTAGCACACACACACACACACGCACACGCACACACACACGCGCACGCACACACACAACACACATCATCGTCACCATTATTGGACCATCACCATCACCACCACTACCATTATACCCACCACAATACTCTCCAGTCACTGTCACAAGCCGTTTCACCATCACCACCAGTCACATCATATGCCTTCCACTATCACCATAACTATGAGTGATAATGAACAACAATCACCCATCACACCATCATCCTAAGACACGAGGAGAGAGAGAGAGAAGAAAAGAGAGAAGAAGAGAGAAGAGAGAGAGGAAGAGAGCAAAAAAAAAGAGAAAAAGAGAAAAGAAAGGAAAAAAAAGAAGAGAGAGAAAGAGAGAAGAGAGAGAGAGAAGAGAGAGAGAGAGAGACGAGAGAGAGAGAGAGAGAGAGAGAGAGAGAGAGAGTAAATTCGGACAACAATAACTTCTAATAATGTAATAAAAGGGTATTCTCATTCCTCCTTCTCTCTTCTTCCTCTCTTTTCTCTCTCTCGTCTTCTATCCTGACTAAGCGGGATGAACGCGATTTTTTGATTTTAGAAAAAAAATGAGAGAGAAAAGAGGGGAGAGGAGAAAAAGGGGAGGAGAGGAGGGGGAGAGAGAGAAGGGGGAAGAAGGGAAGAAGGGGAGAGGAAAAAAAAATAGAGAGAGGAGAGAGAGAGAGAAAAGAGGAGAGAGAGAGAGAGGGGAGAGAGAGAAGAATATAGGAGGGAGGAATGGAGAAAGTGAAATGAAGGAAGAAGGGGTAAAGGGAGGTATTAGAGGGGGAGAAAAGGAAAGAAGAAGGGGACGGAGGGGGGGGGGGGGGGTTTCTAAAGTATTTCAACCTTTCGGGGCTAAAATAATAGCGAGGGGAGAGAAAAGAGAGAAAAGAAAAGAGAAAAAGGAAGGAGAGTAGGAGAAGAGAGAGAGAAAAGAGGAAAAAAAAGGGGGGGTGCAGTTCCCTAAGTGAGAAGAGCAGGAAAAGGGGATGAAGTAATGAAGGAAAAAAAAGTAGTAAGGGGTTTGGGGTGTGTGTGTGGTGTTTGGTGTGTGTGGTGGTGTGGTGGGGGTTCGTGGGGGGTGGGTGTTTTTGTGCGTGTGGTACTTTAAACAATAATCCATTCTCGTCGCTATATTTAAATTAACTCAAAAAAGAGAAGGGGGGAGAGAGGGGGGGGGGGCGAGAGAGAGAGAAGAGAGAGAGAGAGAGAGAGAGAGAGAGAGAGAGAGAGAGAGAGAGAGAGAGAGAAAAAAGAGAAAGGGAAAGAGAAAAGAGGGGAGAAAAAAATAAAAAATACCTATCTCTAGAAGGGAAATGAAAAGAGCGAAAGGGGGAAAGTAATTAAAACGAACTTTGCACCCTCGTGAACAGCCCACATAAAAGGCGAAGGGGTGAAAAAGGGCTTGATCTTATTAAAGGAAATTAAATATATATGTGGCTCCTTCAAACTACTGAACGATCACTGTTGTTAAGAGAGTCTAAAGTTTTAATAATGTGATAACTGAACGACCATTAACGAAGAGTGATGAAAAGTGACAAGTAATTCAAAACAATCTGATTATTAAAAAAGTTCATTGATATGGACTCGTTATCGGAGAACATCAACACCACCACCACAAACAAGTGAATATTGTATCGTTCACTTATAATAATATATAGCATAAAATTCAATAACGAATGTATTAGTGTGATGTCAGAAGTAGTGGTACGGATATTAGGGGAGAGCGGGGCAGGTTGCATCGAGGGTAGGTTGCATCATTGCCTCTAACTCGCATTAACTTTTTTTTATTATTATTATTGTTGTAGTTGTAGTAGTAGTAGTAGTTTATAGTAGTAGTAGTTTATAGTAGTAGTAGTTTATAGTAGTAGTAGTAGTAAGACGATGTACGTGTGATAACATGCGAGTTAAAGGCAATGATGCAACCTACCCTCGATGCAACCTGCCCCGCTCTCCCCTACTCATTCCCCCCCAAAAAAAACCTAGCTCAAATAAATATACAAGGGATTAAGGAGTCAAATTGCAGCATCAACCAAACAAGGAAATTATGATGCGCCATACGAGTGTTTGCGACGGAAATTAAGGATAAAATGAACCGACGCACTACCTAAATCACAACGGAAAACAAGGTGCACTAGATATTCCTTCCTTGGTTGAAACTACAAATTGAAATACAAGAGTTCAATAAAGGGGCAAAAGATAATTTCACTAGTGACGGAAACAACCAGCTTTAGTACTCACAACTCAACAAAGAGGAAGGAAGGGGAAGGCTGCTTAGGGAAACGTCTGGTTGGGAGAGTAAAGTAGTCCACAGCAGGAGACGGCGAAGTGGAGACTGCCGAGAGGGGCCTACAGGGGGAGGCGGGGGGTGGGGGGGGTTCGTCTCGATGGTTAAGAGGATCGAAGCTTCATAGACTTGTGCCGAAGCTTGAGTCTCGGAGCGCTTCAAGACCACGTAAGCAATGCCGCCACGGAAGGGAGGAAGGGAGGGGCAGGTATACTTGGTGTAGCATCTGCAAAGTGTAGAAGACTTCGTAATACGGCTATAATAGTTGACGGATAGTTTGTCATGTGTGAGGTAGTTGAGGAGGGGTGGAGTTGTTGAGTAATAGAGAGAGGAGGGAGGAGGGTCAAAATAGCTATACGAACAACAACAACTAACAACTACTAACACTTCTACCGACCTCCCCTTCTCTCTCTCTCTCTCTCTCTCTCTCTCTCTCTCTCTCTCTCTCTCTCTCTCTCTCTCTCTCTCTCTCTCTCTCTCTCTCTCTCTCTCTCTCTCTCTCTCTCATCCCAAACTGGTTTTATGCTCAATTCAAGTCAGATTCACTCCAGATCTTTAGGAAGTGGAAAATAGGAACCATAAAAATACGTGAATAAAATATATGACTGACATAAATGAACAGACAGACAGCCACTCACATAATCAGATCGATACAGACATACATTCATACATTCATAAATAGATAGAAAGAGACACAGACAAATTGGTAGATAAGTTAATGAATGAGCAGGTGGTGGAGTTGATTGCATTAATACACATATGGGGAAATAATCAGGTTACCAGAGAGCTGTATTGCCATTTTGCCTTTTTATATGCAAATGTTGTTTTGAATTCTTTATCTGATTACTTGTATTCCATATTTGGTGCAATTATTTTCCAGCTTTGCATGTCACGTTTTCATCTATTTTTATCTCTGTTATTATTATACGAGAAAAGGAGAAGGGAGAAGATTAAGATTACAAAGGATTACACAAGGGAGAAGATTAAGATTACAAGGGATTACACAAGGGAGAAGATTAAGACTACAAGGGATTACACAAGGGAGAAGATTAAGACTACAAGGGATTACACAAGGGAGAAGATTAAGACTACAAAGGATTACACAAGGAAGAAGATTAAGACTACAAAGGATTACACAGAAGAACAAACACCGGAAAACTTATCGGTCTACATAGAGGGAATCTATTTACCGAACTACGTATTACTATTATGTAGGAGAACAGGACAGAATAGAACATAAGAAGATAAAACAATAAGGAAGCCACTAGAGGCCGGGAGACCTACACGTGGTAGTTCCTGTTACTTAACACTACCCACTTACACCTTTCATCCCCATCCATTAAATTGTCTAGCCTCCTTTTAAAACTCTCTACTGACTCCGCACTAACTATCTGATGACTGAGTCCATTCCAATCATTGTATTTGTGAACCAGTTTCTCCCTATTTCTTTTTTAAATCTACGTTTTTCCAGTTTGAATGCGTTAGTACTTCTTGTTCTACCCTGATTAGGGGAGACCGAGGCCGGTTTCACATTTTTCATACTTTTACACATATCTACACTAGTTAAAAATAATGGCAAGCAGTAACTTCACCATATTTAAGCCATAGTCACCCCTACTAGCCGTAAAAACTTTTCGTATGTCTCCTATAACTTTTCCTACATCTCCTCAGGCAGAGGAACCCAGGCTCCTCCCCACCCACCCCTCCCTCCAGCAACAGATCAGCAGAAAACAGCTGAAAAAAAAAAATTATGAACCTTATAGAAAAATGGTATACGAAAATCTTACAGCAATGAATGAAAAAAAAGGAAGGTTGTATGCTAGACTACCGTTAGCGATGGAGAAGTATACACGATGCAATTCCAAAACCCATTTTCTTAGATATAGCCTTCTGGCAGCAGCAGTAATAGTAATAGTAGCAGTAGTGGTAGTAATAGTAGTAGTAGTGGTAGTAATAGTAGTAGTAGTAGTAGCAGTAGTAGTAGTAGTAGTAGTAGTAGTAGTAGTAGTAGTAGTAGTAGTAGTAGTAGTAGTAGTAGAAGTAGTAGTTGTAGTGGTAATAGTAGTAGTAGTTACTGGCAACCATTTTTCTTACTCTATAACCATGTGCTCTACCAAGAATATAATACCATGTCTAGTGTACTTATACCTAACAAATTACTTAATGGCCAGGTAGCGCCGCCGAACCAGACACCTTTCCCATCTACCAGCCTAACAACATATCACTCAATGACCAACACACACGACACCCATGTTTACTTTCACAACAACGATAGCGCAACGTTCCAGTTTTCTTCGGACAGAATAAGGAAGATACTTAACTTGCCCCGTGTACATAGACCCATTGTCCCCCTCCCGTCCCCTCCCATCCCCCCCCTCCCCCTCTAAGCCTACCTCCGAGTCACGCCACTAATGTAACAAAAGGTATAATTTTACAAGGGGCCGTTCCTTAACAACCAGGGTTTTCCCCGTCACCCCCTTTAAAAAAATACGCGCTGCCGTTTTCTGTTGTTAAATGTTATAGAAAATGGGAATATTTTTTTAGTGTTGTGAAATGGAATGGAGGGAACGAGGGAGGGAAGCGTTGTGATGAAGTACAGTATGCTGGGAGAGAGAGAGAGGGAAAAAAAGAGAGAAAGAGAGAGGAGAGAGAGGAGAGGGGAGGAGAGAGGGAGAAGAGGGGGGAGAGAGGAAAAGGAGAGAGAGAAAGGGAGTCAGAAATAAAACCCTTTTTTAAAAAAAAAAAAAAAAACAAAAAAAAAAAAAAAAACAAGAAAAACGAAAAAAGGGGGGGGAAAACCGAAGAGAATTAGAAAAGAAGGGGAGGGGGAGAGAGGGGAGAGGAGGCCAGGGAAAGGGGAGGGGGAAGGGGAGAGAGAGAGAGAGAGAGATGGGAAGAGAGGGGAAGGGGGAGAGACAGAAGGGGGGGGGGGGGGGGGGAGGGAGAGAGAAAGAGGAAAGGGGGAAAGGGGGGAAAGGGGGAAAAAAATACAAAGGGGGGGGGAAAAAAAAAAATTTTTTTTTTTTCTTTCCCTTTTTTTTTTTCTCCTTTTTCCCCCCCCCCCCCCCCCCCCCCCCCAAAAAAAAACCCACCACACAAAAAGCCCCACCCAAAAACCCCCCCCCCCCCCCCCCCCCCCCCCCCCCCTTTTTTTCCTTTCTTTTTGTAAACCCCCCCTTGGGCTTTTTTCTTTAAATTAAAAAAAAAAAAAAAAAAAAAAAAAAAAAAAAAGACCAATAAGCCCGGTGGCCGAAATTAGAACGAGCAATAGAATTTTTTAAAGAGGAGGGGAGAGAGAGGGGGAGAGGGGGAGAGAAGAGAGAGAGAGAGAGAGGAGGGGGAGAGGGAGAGAAGAGAGGGGGGGAGAGAGAGACCTAGATTGCCTGTGGAGGGAGAGAGAAAGAGGAAATTGGAAAGAATATTTTTTTAATTATACACTCTATACATTTTTTAATTTTCTTTTTTTCCCAACTTTCCTCCCTCTTCTCTCTTTTCCCTCTCTCTCTTCTCTCTCTCCTCTCTTCTCTCTCTCTTCTCTCTCTCTTCTCTGTACAGGCGGAAAACAATATTTGTCACCGGGAGGTTCACAAGATAAGTTCCTTTCTTTTTTCCCAGGAGGGGTGAGAGACGCCCCCCCCTCTTCCCTTTTTTTTTTTCTCTTCTCTCCCCTTCTCTCCCTCTCTCTCTCTCTCTCTCTCTCTCTTCTTCTCTCTTTTCTCTCTTCTCTGCCCACTCTCCCTTTTTTTTTCTCTCACGGCGCAAAGAAAAAATGGGTTTATAAAAAGTCTATGAACCTGAAAAGGGGGGAGAGGAGGAGAGGAGAGAGAGAGGCAGAGAGAGAGAGGGGAGAGAGAAGAGGAGAGAGAAAAGGGAGAAGAGGAGGGGAGAAGGAGGGGAGGGAAAGGGGGAAAATAAAGCGGATTATTTTCTTTTTATCCCCTTTCCCTTTCCCTTCCCCTCTTCCTTTTCTCTTTCTTTCTTTCTATCTCCTATCTTTTATATTTCCCAAAAAGATTCTTCCCTTTAAGAAACCCTTTCATATTCGTCCTCTCTCTCCTCCTCTCTCTCCTTCTTCCTCCTCTTCTTTTCTCTCTCTTCTCTCTCCTCCTCTCTCTCCATCCGGGGATTTTCAATCTTTTTCCTTTTTGATTTTTCCAACAAAAAAAGCAATTCGAAGAGGGGAGAGAAAAGAGAGAAGAGAGAGAGAGAGAGAGAGAGAGGGGAGAGAGAGAGAGAGAGAGGGGAAAAGGAGAGGAGAGAGAGAGAGAAAAGAGAGGAGGGAGGAAGAGAGAGAGGAAAAGGGAGAGAAGAGAGAGGGGAAGAGAGAGAGAGAGAGAGAGAGAGAGAGAGAGGAGAGAGAGAGAGAGAGAGGGAAGAGAGGAGGAGGGAGAACGAGAGGAGAGAGAGAGAGAAAAGGGAGAGAGAGGAGAGAGAGCAAACAAAAATAAAATTCCCCCAAAACTTTACAGAAAATTTTATACCTGGTTCAAGTACGGGGGGAGGGAAGGAAGGGGGAGAAAGAAAAAAGGGAGGGGGGGGGGGAAGGTTGGAGAAAAGAAGAGAAAGGGGGGGAGAAAGGGGAAAAAAGAGAAATGGAGAGAGAAGAGAGAGGAGAGAGAGAGAGAGAGAGAGAGAGGAGGGAGAGGGGAGAGAGAGGGGAGGCGTGAGAGAGAGGGAGAAGAGAGAGAGAAAAAAAAAAAAAAACCCCAGCTGATACTAAAAAGAAAAGTTTAAAATGAAGTCAAATATTAAAAAAGATAAACAAAATAATACAAAAAAATAGAGGCCTCACACTAAGAAACAATGGTGCAAAAAAAGTGCAAATTTGTTTTTGGGGTAAAAAATCCGCTTGCCGGGCGGAAGGTGAAATTTTTTGCACCATTAAAATTTGATTTTATCATTATTAATGTTATTATTTAAACCCAATCATTCGAAAAATTCTTTTTATCATATTATCATCATAATTGAATTATTGTTATATTTTATCTTTTAAAAATATTGGTATAATTGAATTAATGATAAAAATATTATTATTGTATTTGGTAGTATACTATAGTGTTTGAAAAAAAAAATTTACTTTATAAAAAACTACAAAAATAATAAGATGTAAAAAACACTAATAATAATAATTAAAACATAATACTAATTTTTACAATAATAACAACTGAAAATGATAGCATAAAAATAATGAAAAAATTGAGTGGCGAAAATAATTAATGAAATGAAAAAAAGAGCATTTCCAACTAAACAAATAAAAATTATCAATATTATTAAAAATTTAAAATTTCAGTTATCTTTAATATTATTAAATTATTATTACTGACATTTCATTTTTATTTTTAATTTAATTTTTATTATTTTTTTATTATTATTAGTCTATACTATTTTTATGCTTATTATCAGAAATTATCATTTTTTTTTTATATTTCTTAAATAAATTTATTATATTGTATTTATATAATATATTTCATTATATTTATATAAATTATTATATAATATATATAATATATATTATATATATATTATAATATATAATATAATATATATAATATAATATTATATATATATATATATAAATATATTAATCTTTATCATCGAGACCTGAGGGCCCCCCATCATTTTTATAATTTATTATTACTTTAATACCCCCGACATTATTTTTATTATTTTTTTTTTATTTTTATTTTATTAAGATTGTGTTATTTTTTATAAAAAATGTATTGCAGGGATAAAAAATATTATTTACTCAAAAACTGGCGTGAGATAAAACATAAATGTATGATGCACTAAATGTTGATTGGTTTTATTAAAAAAACAAGACAATGTTGATGATGTGTTTCACAGTGAAAGGGGGAATGAGAAGTGATTGCTACCCCTTTTTGGGGCAAAACTAATGTCGCTCATTTTATTTTTTGAAGGGAAAATGATAGAGAAAGTACGTATTGTCTGTGTCTGATGATTTATGAAAAAAATTATGGAGTTTTAAACTAGGGCAACCGTGCGGTATAGAAGCGGGACAAATACTTTTATAAATTTTACATCGTATTATAAACCAAAAACTTTTTTAAAAAAATTTAAATAAAAAATTTTTTGGGGTTTTTTTGGGGGGGAAAAAAAAAACCCCCCCCCCCCCCGGCCCGGGGGGGGGGGGGGGGGGGGTGTTTTTGGGGGGTTTTCCCCGCGGCCCCCCCCCTTTTGTCGGGGAAGGGGGGGTGTTCGCCCCGGGACAAAACAACGGCCCCCCAAAAACAAAACCGGGCCCCTTGAAAAATAATCCGTCGGAACCGTGTTGCCATGAACCCCTTTTCCAAAAATTTTGGGGGGGTTTTAAACCATATATAAACCCATATATAATTTAAAAAATAAAAACGTCATTATTCCAAAAAAACCCCCAAAAAGGAAAAAAAGGCGAGGCGGGGGGGCCCCACCCGGCCCGGGGGGGCCCCCCCCAAACCCCCCCCCCAGGCCGCGCCCTTTCGGGCGGACACCGGCCGTGGGGCCCCCGGGGGGGAAAACCCCCCCCAAACCAAAGGCCCCTCTAAAGCCCCCTGTTTTTTGACCATAAGGGGCAAAGTTGCACCTTTTCCTAAAAATTTTAAAAAAAAAAATTTTTGGGTTTTTTCAAAATGCCCCCTTTTTTTAAAAAGGGGCTATTGGGGCCAAAAACCCCTTAAGGGATACAAAAAGGTAAAAACCCCCTCCAAAGGTGAAAAAATTTGCCCCCTAGGTTAAGGTGCAACTTTGCCCCTTTTAAAGGTTCAAAATGTTGGCCCCCTTAAAAGTACAAAGGTACCTTATTTTTTTAGTGTATAGGTGAAAAAAAGTGAGGATTAAACCCACATTTATACGGTGTTTCCTTTCCCCCTACTGGAAAGAGCTTTGGGAGGCTGAATAGGCGGGCACAAATATGTTGGAGTTTCGTAAGAGGAACAACAAACCCAAAACCTTTTTATTTGGGCCACGGCCCAGGACACACGGCGTTGGCGGGAACCACCTTGCCTTGATTTCCCGCTTAGGGTTTTAAACATAGGGCTTAACATTTTACGTAGACGGACATGTTTCTCCAAACTACAATAGTGGGGTTCCCAGGGTTCGTCCTATCACCCACTTCTTTCTTTTATAATTAATGATTTTCTAGTCTAATCAAACCCCCTATCCATCCTACGCTGAGATTTACCCTGCATTTTTCAACGTCTTTTTATTAGACGTCCAACTAACAGGAAAAAGGTTTCAGGGAGAGATGCCACCGAGCGCCTAATTCTGACTTTCTATAATTTTGTTGGGGCAAAGCAAACCTTTTTTGTTCAATGCTTCAAAAACCAATTTCTTCACCTATCTACTCGACAAACCTCCAGAAAACTATCCCCTCTTCTTCAATGACACTAAGTCCCTTCCTACAAGAACATTGAAATTTTAGGACTATCCTTTTCTAAAAAACGAACTGGAAATTCACATCTCATCTCTTGCTAAAAAAAAGCTTCTAAGAAGTTAGGGTCCCGTGGCGTCTGCGTCCCTTTTTTTTCTCCTCCCAATTGCTTTCCTTTACAGGGGCCTTTTCCGCCCCTTTATGGAGTATGCTCACATGTTTGGGGAGGATCCATAACAGCTCTCCTAAACAGGGTTGAGTAAAGCTTTCCTCATCAACTCCCTCTCTGACTGACTGTCTTCAATTTTTAAATCCCCCGACGCAATGTTGCTTTCTTGCTCTCTTCTCCCGTTATTTTCATGTCACTGCTCTTCTGAACTTGCTAACTGCATGCCCCCCCCCCTCCCGCGGCCTCGCTGCACAAGACTTTCTACTCATTCTCATCCCTATTCTGTCCATCTTCCTAATGCAAGAGTTAATCAGTATCTTTACTCTTTAAATCCTTTCACTGGTAAACTCTGGAACTCTCTTCCTGTTTCTATTTTTCCACTTCCTATGACTTAAATCTTTTAAAAAAGAAGAGTAACAAGACACCTCCCAAAACTAAATTGGTTCACCCCTCTTTTTTATATCATTCTCTTACTGTCTTCTTTATAGGGACTGGCAACTAAGCGGGCTTTGTGTTACCTATTTTTGTTGTGTCCTTGGCCAGTCCTTTGTGATGTATAAAAAAAAAAAAAAAAAAAAAAAGCTATACAACATATTGCGTGATTTTGCTATATCATACAGTGGAGATCCATCTCAGCTGCGTCGATAACTGACGAAATTCTTCAAAGGTATCAAAGGTAAGGTATAATGTTCGGCCTAATTTTTCATAGTCATCCCTGCTACTTGACTTCCCAATAGGAAATCAATCGGATTCAATGAGATTTTTGTTGTAGTAATAATTACTTTAGCGGTTAAACAAGAGAATTATATTTCTTGTTTGATAATTAATCATAATGCATATTACACTTTGGTTAATATCACTTTGGCTTTTTATAAACAAAAGTAACATGTACATTCAACTTTAGGTTATAAATAGTGTGGCTTTTTGTACAGTACAAAATTATTATATATTATATAATATATATATATATATATATATATATATATAAATAATATATTATAAATATATATATAAAATATATTATTAATATATATATTTTATAATATATATATATAATTTTATATATTATATATATATAATACATATATATATAATATATATATATATATATACATATATATATATATATATTTTATATATATATATATTATTTTTATATATTATATAAAATATATATATATTATACTATATATATATATATATAATTGAGAAAAAAATATTTCTGCTGTGAAAACCGCCACATGGCAATTTGCTATCTAAAAGTGCCACAGTGGATTTCCCGCACCACTCATTTAGTCTCATTATGATATAATTATAAAATGATAAATATATGGTACAATGATAAAATTGGTGTTCATGAAGCCCATTTGCTTAATTTTCCTTCTTTCCCCTCTCGTTTTTAAATAATGAGAAGGTTATGATTGAAATCGGTGATTAGAAAATAAAGAATTGATTTAAATCATGATTTAAATCAGTGATTAAAATCAACTTGATTTAAATCAAACAACCCTGCCAGGGGCGCTGAGGAACAGCTACCGAACGCGTCACTATACCTATTATATATATGGTTACAGGGACATTACAGACACAAGGCTCACATGACGTACTGTACCTACATACACGAATCTACGGAACACGTACACACATGCATAAGCACACGCTAAGTAATACACGTACACACAGCCATGAATACATACATACATATACACGTACACACAGCCATGAATACATACATACATATACACGTACACACAGCCATGAATACATACATACATATACACGTACACACAGCCATGAATACATACATACATATACACGTACACACAGCCATGAATACATACATACATATACACGTACACACAGCCATGAATACATACATACATATACACGTACACACAGCCATGAATACATACATATACACGTATGTATACTAATATGCAGAACAAGAGAAAACGTAGAGAAAACTTACAGAGAGAGAGAGAGAGAGAGAGAGAGAGAGAGAGAGAGAGGGAGAGAGAGAGAGAGAGAGAGAAGAGAGAGGAGAGGAGAGAGAGAGAGGAGAGAGAGAAGAGAGAGAACGAGAGAGAGAGAGAGAGAGAGAGAGACGAGGAGAGAGAGAGGAGAGAGAGAGAGAGAGAGAGGAAGAGAGAGAGAGAAGAGAGAGGAGGAGAGAGAGGAGAGAGAGAGAAGAGGAGGAGAGAGAAAAGAGAGAGAGAGAGAGAGAGAGAGAGAGAGAGAAGTGGGGCAGGGAGGATAAAGCTCTGCCCGATTTTTTTGCCTTCCTTTTTTGCGTGAGAAGAAATAAAGCCCTACAAATTTTAAAGTTTTTCTTCCTTTCTTTCTTTCTTTTTCACCAACCGGAATGGAGAATATAAAACACAAAACGAGGTTACCCTTCGAGACGCGGCCGACAGCGACAAAAAATAGGATAGAAATAATGTTAAGTAAAATATGAAGCTTAAAAAATAGAAATCGGCACTGACATGTTTTTTCTTCCGTATTTTTGTATAATGAATATGAAATCATTATCATTTAATTGAGTAACGGGGAAGAACATTATATAAACATAAATCAATGAGCATTACAGAAAAATAAAGTTATAACGCAGTAATACGATAATATGGGAATGATATACAACCGTACTTAAAAAAAAAATACGTAGTGCAATCATGAAAAAAGGAAATTTGACGATGTGATTGAAAAAAGAGAAAAGTATGTAGTCTATTATATAAGAAATCATTATAACAAACTTCTGAGAAACGTGATGTAACAAAAAACAACTAAAATGCAATAAACATTACGGAAAAATATACTGAAATATAAAATAATGCGATAATACAAATAAACATACAAACATCTGACAATGCAGCCCCCCCCCCCGCAAAAAAAAAGTACAACAGGAAATACAATAATGATTATACATTATCAATTGTTTATAATTATTATTGGAATACTAAATGATGAAAAAGTTTTAAAAATTGACAGTTTTGAAATACATCTGCACAAAAAATAAACTGTTAGAAGAAACTTTGCAATAACGCGAATAAATTGTAAAATTAAATAAAAGTTATTTGGAATAATTGTACTGATAGTTGAGTGTGTCATGTTCCAGTTGTGGTAGTAGTGGTAGTGGTAGTAGTAGTAGTAGTAGTAGTAGTAGTAGTAGTAGTAGTAGTAGTAGTAGTAGTAGTAGTAGTAGTAGTAGCAGTAGTAGTAGTAGTAGTAGTAGTAGTAGTCCGTAGTAGTAGTAGTAGTATCAAGCAGTAGTAGTAGTAGTAACAGTAATTAGTGTAGTATTGAGTAGTAGTAGTAGTATTAGTAGTTAGTAGTAGTAGAAGTAGTAGTAGTAGTTAGTAGTAGTAGTAGTAGTAGTAGTAGTAGTAGTAGTAGTAGTAGTAGCAGTAAGTAGTAGTAAGTAGTAGTCAGTAGTAGTAGGAGTATAGTAGTAGTAGTAGTAGTAGTAGTAGTAGTAAGCAGCAGTAGTAGCAGTAGTAGCAGTAGTAGTAGAGTAGAGTAGTGTAGTAGTAGTAGTAGCATAGTAGAGTAGTAGTAGTAGTAGTAGTAGTAGTTAGTAGTAGTAGTAGTAGTAGTAGTAGTAGTAGTAGAGTAGTAGCAGCGCAGCAGCGAAGCAGCAGCAGCAGCACAGCAGCAGTAGTAAGTAGTAGTAGTAGTAGTAGTAGTAGTAGTAGGTAGTAGTAGTAGCAGCAAGCAGGCAGCAGCAGTAGTAGTAGTAGTAGTAGTAGTAGTATTAGTAGTTCAGTAGCTAGTTAGTAGTAGTAGTCGTAGTAGTAGTAGTAGTAGTAGCAGCAGCAGGCAGCAGCAGCAGCAGCAGTAGTAGTAGTAGTAGTAGTAGTAGTAGTAGTAGTAGTAGTAGTAGTAGTAGTAGTAGTAGTAGTAGTAGTAGTAGTAGCAGCAGTAGTAGTAGTAGTAGTAGTAGTAGTAGTAGTAGTAGTAGTAGTAGTAGTAGTAGTAGTAGTAGTAGTAGTAGTAGTAGCAGCAGCAGCAGCAGCAGTAGTAGTAGTAGTAGTAGTAGTAGTAGTAGTAGTAGTAGCACCAGAGTAGATAAGATCAAAGAAAATAATTAATCGTCTTTACCGCAAAAAAAATATTAATAACAATAATGATATACTACCAGAAATAAAACAGGACACCAAGAAAACATTTACAATTTTCTATCATAAAGTCAAAGGAAAATTAATCTAAAATAAATAAAAGCGTTTCCGATAGCACAATAATGAAAAATCTATAATAAAGAAAAAATTAAAAAGGGAGTCAGCGAAGGAAAACAAGTGTAATTAATAAAACCCTTCACATTTACCCCGGGGCCTGAGGGGGGACAAGGAGGGAAAAATAGGTCACCTTTCCAAAATTGTCCAATATGAAAATGAAATATTAAAAAATAAACCAATAAAGATAGTTTCCTTTAGATAAAACATATTTTAGTCTCCTGCCCGCATATCTGAATAAAATTTGCATCCCGGCTATATTTAAGAGAGAGAAGAGAGAGGAGAGAGAGAGAGAGACGAAGGAAGAGAGGGAGGATTTGAGACGGACGACTGATGATCGAGATGACGGGACGAGGAGAGAGCGAGAGAGAGAGAGGAGAGAGAGGAGCAGAGAGCGCTCCTCCCTCTCTCCACCTCATGCTATTAGTCTCGTCATTCCTTTGTTGTCTGCAAATTACTTTTACCTGTCCGTTCACGGTCAAGGTGTTGTTGAATAGAGAGAGAGAGAACGAGAGAGAGAGAGAGATGGAGAGGAGAGAGAGAGCGAGAGGGAGGATGAGAGAGAGAGAGAGAGGATGAGAGAGAGAGAGAGAGGAGAGAGGAGAGAAGAGAGAGAGCGAGCGAGAGAGAGAGAAGATGAGAAGAGAGAGAGAGTGAGGGAGAGAGAGGAGAGAGAGCGAGAGAGAGAGAGGAGAGAGAGGAGGAGAGAGAAAGAGACGAGACGAGAGAGAGGAGAGAGGTAAGGAGAGGTGATGTTTTGCGGAATTACAAGATATTTAGTGTGTGTGTAGTGTGTGTGTGTGTGTGTGTGGGTGTGTGTGTGTGGTGTGTTGTGTGTTGTGTGTGTGTGTGTGTGTGTTGTGTGTGTGTGTGTGTGTGTGTGTGTTGTGTCGATGTGTGTGGTGTGTGTGTGTGTGTGTGTGTGTGGTGTGTGTGTGTGTGGTGTGTGTGTGTGTGTGTGTGTGTGTGTGAGTGTGTGTGTGTGTGTGTGTGTGTGTGGTGTGTGTGTGTGTTGTGTGTGTGTTCTGTGTGTGGTGTGTTGTGTGTGTGTGTGTGTCGGTGATGTGGGTGTGGTGTGTGTGTGTGTGTGTGTGTGTGTGTGTGTGTGTGTGTGTGTGTGTGTGTGTGTGTGTGTGTGTGTGTGTCGTGTGGGTGTGTGTGTGTGTGGTGGTTTGGTGTGTGTGTGTGTGTGTCGTGTGTGTGTTGTGTGTGTGTGTGTGTGTGTGTGTGTGTGTGTGTGTGTGAGTGTGGTGTGATGGTGTGTGTGTGTGTGTGGTGTGACCTTTGTGTGTGTGTGTGTGTGTGTGTGTCGTGTGTGTGTGTGTGTGTGTGGGTGTGTGTGTGTGTGCTGTTGTGTGTGTGTGTGTGTTGGGTGTGTGTGCTGTGTGTGTGTGTGTGTGTGTGTGGGTGTGTGGTGTGTTTGTGTGTGGGTGTGTGTTGTGTGTGTGTGTGTGTGTGTGTGTGTGTTGTGTGGTGTGGTGTGTGTGTGTGTGTGTGTGTGTGGGTGTGTGTGGGTGTGTATACTGTACTCGCAATGAAGAATGACCCTCACCTAGAATGCAGTGAAGTTGAGTTAGCCGTGTGTCATGTTCCAAGTTGTGGGTGTAGTCGTAGGAGTGGTAGTAGTAGTAGTAGCCAAGTAGTAGTAGTAGTAATAGTAGTAGTAGTAGTAGTAGAGTAGTAGTAGTAAGTAGTAGTAGTAGTAGTAGTAGTAGTAGTATAGTAGTAATAGTAGTAATAGTAGCGGTTGCAGCCTATCGGCGTTGGGAAGTCCTCGCCGGAAATATAGGGAATGCATCATGGCGGTGGTGAAGGAGGAGTAAGAAGCAGCGGACAGGGAACCTACAGGTGTGTGCTGGACAGCAGGCGGTGGGGAAGGCGGACCATCCACGCATGAGGACGATTCTTTAGTCAGGAAGAGTGTGAAGCGGTATTATTAGTGGACGCAAAAAATGCCTTCAAACACACTAAACAGAAAGACTAATGCTTCCACAACATTTGAATGACGTGTCCACAACTGGACATATGTGCGGAAAAACATACAGAGACTCAGACATGGTTCAAAGAGATAATAGAAAAAACAGCATTGTCAAAATTTGAAATCAAGGGACGGGAACAACACAAGGTGACCCAACAGTGCCATGGCAAAATGTACGACACTGGCCTATCAGTGCTTCAAGACGGAGATTCATATGAAAAAAAGACCAGGTGAAGCAAGTGGCATATCATGCGGACGACCTAACAGGGGCCGGGAAAGGAAATCTCGAAATAAGGACTGGTGGGATCTTGTGAAGAAGAAACGGCCTATATAGGATACACACCAACGCCACAAAGTCCATTCATCGTAAAACCCGAAACCTTTGAAAATGATGCGACTTTGTCAGGGACAGCGGAGTCCACTGTGACAAAGGACGGGCAACGGCATTTGGGAGCAGTGGTTGGAAACCGGAGCTCAAGCAGAAATATGTGGAGCGAGAAGGTATCAGATGGGTGAAAAGAGGTGGGCGTCTTGTCCGACATAGCCAAGACAGAACCCACACGAAGCCTATTCAGGCATTCACACATGGCCTACAACATCGATGGAAGCTTCGTCAAGCGCCACCATTCCAGCATCAGCCATCTCCTCAGACCGTTGGAAGAATCCATCCGGAAAAACCTTCCTACCAGCACTGCTCAACTAATTTCATCATAGGGGAAATGACGTGAGGGAGCGGCTGTCAACTTCCACCAAGACTGGGTGGGATGGGGATCACGTACACTGAAACATGGCTGAGGAAGAGAAAACCGAGATTTCCATTCACCTCAACAGCGTCCCTCACCGAAAAAATCATAGCTCAGGACGCAAAGGGGAGAAACTGGACCAGAATCGGTCTTGAGCTAAAGAAAGAAAACCATGTCTAGAAACCAGACAGAAGTGCACAAGTGGAAAGATTTGGAACACCTAAAGACTTAATGCAAATCGAAACCGTGAAGAAAATTCACATTGCACAGGAAAAACGGAGCGTTCCAAACTGGCTAACATGCTTGCCTATCAGAGTAAAGGCTTCAGACTCAAACAACAAGAATTCGTAGATGCCGTTGCCTATGAGTATGGCTGGCCAGTGGTAGGGTGCCTTCCCAAAACCGTGTATGTGGAGATCCAAAACAGCGTCTCGGACCATACAAGACATGTTAAAAAAAGGGGGGAATTCGTGTGCATCAGAAACGATTGAGTGAGTTATTTGACGGCCAAGCATTGCTCAGGGGAGTTATGCCGCGACGTCAACACCGAACCAACTCTCCTCCCCCTGAATGGCGAACACGTGCACGCAGTACAGGACGGCCCAAACACCACGAATGAGGCACGAGGTAGTGGACGTAACGTAAGTGCTCGTGTTTCTGGACAGAAGGACAGAGAGAGCGTTCCTGGACATCAAGAAGTTTTCGATCCAATGGCCGCCTCCCTGCCCACCAGAGGATCACAGGAAGTGTCACCAAAAAGAATGAAAGGTGAAAAAATCAGGAGTTATGGAGATAGGGATCCGAAATCGTCGACCACGGCAACTTCACACCCCTGGTTCACTACGTCCGGCGGGATGGGCCCCCAAGGCCAAGTGCATTGCTATTCCAAGACTAGCAGATGTAATGCAGAAAAGAAGCAACCAGCCAAGGAGACACGTTGTCGCCTGGATGAGGTGAAGTCTCTCATTCTCCCTGCTCAGGTCTGCCCTCCTAGTCTCAAGGATATAGATACTCCGCCCCCAAAACCATCGATTTGGATGGCTTCCTGAACTAACAGGCAACTGTAGTGGATGAGCGGCCATATTAGTGTAGATGACGGAGAGAGGAGAGTAAGTAGTGGATAAGTAGTAGAGACTATGGTTGGATGCCCACAGTGTCAGTAGCGATCAGATGTGGGGCTAGGCAACCAGTTAATGGAATCCGCAAATAAAACAAGCGGTGGAGGTATCTTATGTAGTAGAAAAAAGACAGTAGTAAGTATGTAGTAGTAGTAGTCAGTAGTAGTAGTAGTAGTAGTAGTAGTAGTAGTAGTAGTCGTCAGTAGTAGTAAGTAGCAGTAGTAGCAGCAGTAGTAGCAGTAGTAGCAGCAGTAGTAGTAGTAGTAGTAGTAGTAGTAGTAGTAGTAGTATAGTAGTAGTCGTAGCAGCACCAGAGTACATAAGAACATAAGAAAATAAGGAAGTGACAAGAGGCCGTGAGACCTCACGTGGGGGGGGGTAGGGGTTTTTTTTTTCCTTTACTAACATACCTACTATACAGTAGTATTTAGTATAGTAGTGAGTAGTAGTAGTAGTAGTAGTTTAGTAGTAGCAGTAGCGTAGTAGTAGTCGTAGTAGTAGTAGTAGTAGTAGTTACTATTATTATTATTATTAATATTATTATTATTTTATTCAGTAGTAGTAATAGTAGTAGTAGTAGTAGTAGTAGCACCATAAGTAGTAGTTAGTAGTAGTAGTTTAGTTAGTAGTAGTAGTAGTAGTAGTAGTAGTAGCACAGTAGTAGTACGTAGTAGTAGTAGTAGTAGTAGTAGTAGTAGTCGTAGTAGTAGTAGTAGTGTAGTAGTAGTAGTAGTAGTAGTAGCACAGTAGTAGTAGTAGTAGTATTAGTAGTAGTAGTAGTAGTTATTCGTAGTAGTAGTAGTAGTAGTAGTAGTAAGAGTAGTGGCAACAACAGAGAAGTGCATAAAGTAGTCAATAGTTTTAGCAAACAACCTCCTTCCACCTTTCCCTTTTCTCCTCATTCGTCCTCCCTCCTTCCTCCTCCTCTATCTCCTCCTCCCTCTCCTCTCCTCCTCCTCTCCTCCTCGTCCTCATCATCCTCCTCCTCCTCATGTCTCCTCCTCCTTCCATTCTATCTCACTGGGGGCCTTGTTAGCTCGGAGGCCAAAATATTTTTTCATCCCGTCCTCTGTCTGCATTCAGACGGAGAACGGAGAGTAAGGAGAAGTGATGGAAACAGGAAGGGAAGAGGAGACAAGAAAAGGAGAGGAACGAGAAGGAGGGAGGTGAGTAAGAGTGATGGACGAAGGGAGGGAAGGAAGAAGGGTAGGAAGGGATGGAGAGAGTCAGGGAGGATGAAAGGGAGAGAGAGAGATGGAAGGGTGGAGGAGAAGAAAGAGAGAGGAGAGAGAGAGAGAGAGAGATGAGAGAGAGAGAGAGAGAGAGGAGAGAGAGAGAGAGAGAGTGAGAGAGAGAAGAGAGAGAGAGAGAAGGAGAGAGAGAGAGAGAGAGAGAGAGGAGAGAGAGAGAGGAGAGAGAGAGGAGAGAGAGAGGAGGAGAGAGAGAGAAGAGAGAGAGAGAGAGGAGAGAGAGAGAGAGAGAGAGGAGATAGAGAGAGAGTAGAGAGAGAGAGGAGAGGAGGAGAGAGAGAGAGCGAGAGAGAGAGAATGGAATGAAGGGAATGAGGGAAAAGAAGATATGAAGGCAGGGAGGAAGTAGGAAACAACGACAAAAATAGAAAACTAGAGAATTCAAGTACGTTATATTCCTTGTTTTGAAGATTTATATGACAGTCTGAGAACTACTACTACAACTACTACTACTACTAATACTACTACTAATACTACTAATACTACTATATACTACCCTTACTGTACAACAACTATATATTACTACTTCTAGTTATACTACTATAATACTAATACTACTACTACTACATACTACTACTATAATACATCCTACTACCCATTACTGATAATACAAATACTACTAACTACTATATATACTACTACTACTACTACACTAATACTACTACTACTACTACATATTACTACTACTTATACTGGGTTTATCAAAATAGTAAATGTTAAGCGCACGAAGGCCAGGTTATGCAAGGCTGTCAGACGCCCCGCCCTGGCTGTGTTGATGAGGGCACCAGGTTGGCAGGCAGGCGACGCAGGATACAGCGAGACAATGCCGCCAGATTTGCAGGGAGAATGGGTGACTCTTGCAACGAAACGAACAAAAGAGAGAGAGAGAGGCGGAGAGAGGAGAGAGAGAGAGAGAGAGAGAGAGAGAGAGAGAGAGGAGATGACGAGGATCGGAGAGAAGAGAGAGAGAGAGAGAGAGGAGACGAGAGACAAGAGAGGAACTGAGAAGATAGACAAACGGAGAAGAGGAGAGAGAGGATGAGAGAAGAGAGATGAGAGAGACGAGATGTGAGAGAGAGAGAGGAGAGCGCGTGTCTCATCCAGCAAAACGGGGAAAATAACAAATCTCCCATGCTTCAGGTTTTTTCACACGCTCCCAACACACTGTCCTAGTAGTTGGTTTGCTGTGTCCTGTGCAGGCTGTGATGAGCGTGTGTGTATTCATCTAGTTGTATTCATCTAGTTGTATTTTACAGGGCCAGAGCAATGCTCGTGTGGCCCCGTCTCCATATCAACATTTTTATCATTCATCCTTAGCGCTTTGTATTGGCCGAAGCTAGCACCCCGGAGAGCAGGTCACAAACCCCGGCTAACACCCGGTACCCATTCACTGCTGGGTGGACAGGGGCTCGGGTTTTAAGGAAACAACCCATCTGTTTCCGCTCCGCCCGGGGATCGAACCCGGGACTTCTCGGTTGTGAACCGAGCGTGCTTCCCCTACACCACAGTGTGTGTGCATGTGTGTGTGTGTGTGTGTGTGTGTGTGTGGTGTGTGTGTGTGTGTGTGTGTGTGTGTGTGTTTGTGTGTGTGTGTGTGCCTCCGATGCTGTGCTCATGAACAGGTGTCGTGTGGGCAAGTGTCTGTTTATGAGGGAATGTCTGTTTACTAACAAAGGCAAAGAAAACGGGCGTTGAGGGGAATAATTATTAATATTGACTTGATCAACAAAGGCATGTCCAGGCGTACTACGACAACAAACCTGTCTTTATTTATCATTAAAGGGGAGGGGGGGGGGGCACGAAGTGGAACACTCGCCGACGGCGAGAATTCCTATCGGCGACAGTTATAGGTATGGTTTTGAGCATATATGATATAAGAGACATTCAATTTCGCACAGAAATGTCCTCTGAGCAGGAGATGGGGGTATATACGGGTGGTTAAGACATTTCTGTACGAAATTGAATGCCTCTTATATCATATATGCTCAAAACCATACCTATAGCTGTCGCCGATAGGAATTCTCGCCGACGTCGGCGAGTGTTCCACTTCGTGCCCCCCCCCCTACCCCTTTAATGATAAATAAAGACAGGTTTGTTGTCGTAGTACGCCTGGACATGCCTTTGTTGATCAAGTCAATATTAATAATTATTCCCCTCAACGCCCGTTTTCTTTGCCTTTGTTAGTAAACAGACATTCCCTCATAAACAGACACTTGCCCACACGACACCGGTGGATATGATATACGTACACGATTTCTTGTATCGATTCACCATCTTCTGTCAAACATCTATTCATTAATTATTTTCTGCCGATTTTGTATCCTTTATCATTTTTTGTCAAACTTCTAGCATTTCATAATTTTCTGTCAAACTTTTATCGATTCATCATTTCCTGTCAAATTTTTATGAACATATTATTTTTTGTCAAACTTCTATCATCTCGCTATTTTACGAGAATGTCAAACTTCTATCAATTTACCATTTTCTGACAAACTTCCATATATTCACCATTTCTGTTAAGCTTGTCACCATCTGCCATCAATTCACTATTTTCTGACAAACTTCTATATATTCATCCTTTTCTGTCAAACTTCTATCAATTTACCATTTCTGTCAAACTTCTATCAGTTCACCATTTTCTGACAAAATAGATGTCAGCCAAGTCAATAAGGAAAGCATTACTGTGTCGCGTGAGGTCATTGTATCGTTTAGTCATGTCATTTTAACAACAAGAAACCGCAAAGGTGTTCCAATACTTCATCTAATATACTATAGGAGTAACCGTGTGTCTGTGTGTGTGTGTGTGTGTGTGGTGTGTGTGTGGTGTGTGTGTATGTGCTGTGTGTGTGCGTGTGTGTGTGTGTGTGTGTGTGTGTGTGTGTGTGTGTGTGTGTGTTTTGGGTAGCCGAAACTGTAAATTCAATTTTAATGAGAGTAGGCTAAAAACATCGCAAATAAATCGTAGGTGGTAAGCGGCTTGGTCCCATATCGATTGAATAATTTTGAAGGGGGTTTTGGGCTAAAAACACTTTAGGAGTATTAGATTACAGGAAAAACTCTGCGATAACGTCTTGCCGCATTCCACAAACTCAGTAGACTCATGAACGTTTGTGTGCGTGTGTGAGCGTGTGTGTGTTGGAATCACACGGAACACAAAGGGTTGGAATCACACGGAACGTGGTCTACCCTGAGGCACTTTAACCAGTGACCAACAACAGCAACAACACGATTGGAGTTTGCAATCACATGTTGTCTAATATATACTACTACTACAAACATCAATACATGGGCCGAAGGACCCACACGCACTTGTCTAATATACTATATTAGTAGCCGTGTGTCTGTCTGTCTGTCTGTCTGTCTGTTTTGGGTAGCCGAAACTGTAAATTCAATTTTGATGAGAGTAGGCTCAAAAAACCGCAAATAAATCGTAGGTGGTAAACGGCGTGGTCCCATGTCGATTGAATACTTTTGAAGGGGGGTTTTGGGCTAAAAACACTTTTCAGAGATTAGATTAAGGGAATGAACTCTGCGGTAACATCTTGCCGCATTTCACTAATTCCGTAGACTCATGAACTTACCGTTTGTGCGTGCGTGTGTGGGTGGGGTGTGTGTGTGTGTGTGTGTGTGTGTGTGTGTGGTGTGTGTGTGTTGTGTGTGTTTGTGTGTGGTGTGTGTGTGTGTGTGGGGGTGTTTTGTGTGTGTGTTGTGTGTGTGCTTGAAGGACAGGCGTTGGGCTGGGGTGAGACAGGCGTGGGGCTGGGGTGAGGCAGGCGTGGGGATGGAGTGAGACAAGCGTGGGGCTGGGGTGAGGCAGGCTACGGTGGTGGTAAGTGGTCTACCCCGAGGCACTTTGACCAGTGACCAACGACAGCAACAACACGATTGGAGTTTGCACTCACATTGTTGTTTAAATGATACTACTACTACAAACATCAATACATGGGTCCGAAGGGCCCACAAGCACTTGTGATAAACTATACATGAGTACAGTACACATATATATGGAAAGAAAGGAAAGGAAAAAACAGAAAAGAAAAATAGGTGAGGTGTAAGTTATCATCAAAAGTTTTTCAATTGTATTATAGAGGACACATAAAAAAGCGTTAGAATACATAAACTAAAAAAATTAGAAATTAAAGTATCTATAAACATTTATTAATTATTTAGGCTTGTTTTTGTTTAGGCTAAGTTTATTTGCTTAGTTTATTATCCAGGCTGGCTGGGAACCAGGACCAGCACAGGGCTCTGTCACGCCGGACTAGAACCCTCCTGGGGAGAGACAAGGAGAGGTATGTCAGGAGTCTCGCTGAGGATGTCGAGGGTCACTTGAACGCTAAGACCTCCGACCCGCTACGAGCCTGAAGAAGCTCCGTTCCAAGTCTCCTTCGGGCGAGTGCTATTCGAACAGCAGATGGGCGCCTCGTGTCGGACATGGATGGGCAGATGGCTCGTTGGGCTGAGTACTTTGGCAGTTGTTCACGGTGGGCCTCCAACTGAGCAGCTTCACACCATGGGATACAGGCAGTGGATGCCGATCCTCCCATTGACGAAACCGCACCCTCTCTTGACGAAGTCAGAGAGGCTGTAGCAAAGTTGAAGGGTGGAAAGCAGCTGGGTTTGTAATATCAGTGCGGAGCTCCTCAAAGCTGGGGGTGAGGCCATGATCCGCGGGTGCATGCTGTCCTGACTGCCGTGTGGCAATCAGGTACCATTCCTCTGACTGGAAAAGGGGGCTAGTCGTCCCTATCTGGAAAGGGAAAGGGGACGTCAGGACTGCAACAATTACCGCGGTATTACACTGTTCAGCGTACCAGGCAAGGTGCTTGCCCATCTATTGCTGACACGAATTCGCAGTCATCTGGTGAAGCATCAGAGACCTCAGCAGTCTGGGTTCACGCCTGGTAAGTCAACAACGGACTGTATCCTAGCGCTTCGTGTCCTGGTGGAACGCCGACGTGAGTTTCGGACAGGGGATGCTTGCAGCCTATGTTGATCTCAAGAAGGCGTTTGACTCAGTGCATCGTGAGTCACTCTGGGATCTTCTGCGACTTCGAGGATTCCTGCAAGGACTATTGGTTTGATAACTGGTCTGTATTCTGGGACTGAGAGTGCTGTGAAGTGTGGGCAGGTGTATCCAGCTTCTTTCCGGTGAATACAGGAGTGAGGCAAGGGTGCGTCCTTGCCCATCACTTTTCAACTCTTGTATGGACTGGGTATTGGACAAGTTGTAGATCAAAGTGATTGTGGAGCATCCGTCGGCAACACCAAGATCACTGATATTGTTTTTGCCGATGATGCAGTAATCTTTGCTGAGTCGCTGGAGGTCCTGGTGATGGCTCTCGAGGCGCTGCACGAGGAGGCAAAGCCTTTGGGACTTGAGGTCTCCTGGTTCAAGATCAAGGTCCAGGTGTTTGGAGACTTACTAAATGAAGCAGTACAGTCTGTTCATGCGTGTGGCGAGGACATTGAGATCTTGGAAATTTTTACATACCTTTGTAGCGCAGTCCATAATGACGGCGGGTCACGTCAAGAAGTCTTACGGCGGATTGGCATAGCCCACGGTGTTATGGACTCGCTCAGTGGGAGTTATTGGCGTTGTCGGTACCTGTGCAGAAGGACAAAGATCGGATCTTCAAGTCGCTTGTGATCCCTGTCTTACTCTATGGTTGTGAGACATGGACACTAAATAGTGACTTGAAGAGACGAATCAATGCCTTTGGTAATAAGTGTCTTCGCAGAATCATGGGGTATCGCTGGGATGATTACGTGTCAAATCACCGATTGCACCGTGAGACTGAATCGAGGCCTTTTACCTGCATAGTCCGTCAGCACCAACTTCGGCTATATGGGCATGTGGCACGCTACCCTTAAACCGATCCTTCCCATCGGGTTGTATCTGTAAGAGACAATCCGGCGTGGAGGAGGCCAAGGGGGCGCCCACAAGGCTCGTGGCTGGGGCAAGTTGATGTTTCTTGTCGAGAGCTGCTTGGTATGGGAAAGGAGCCTGCATGGGAGCTCGCGCGTGGTGACCCCCGGGAGTGGCGTCGTAGGGTGGGCGAGGCGACGCGCCCCCCGGCGTATGCCCCCAATGATTGATTGATGAATTATATATAATTATCTAAGTCATGAATTTCATATTTGTTTCAATTTAATTAAGTCAATTGAATCTCAAAAAAAAAAATCTTTACCAAGCAGACAACGTGATGACAAGATTTTAAAGAAGAAAAATGATTCTAGTCAATATAACATCAAGTAAAAGATATAATATTACGAGACTACTGATATAAAATTCGGACAAGTAGTAATAGTAGTAGTGTAGTAGTAGTAGTAGTAGTAGTAGTAGTAGTAGTAGTAGTAGTAGTAGTAGTAGTAGTAGATGTAGTAAAGTAATTGAAATGGTAGTAGAAATGGGGATGCGGTAGCAGTGTGGTTAGCGTCGCCGAGTGGCGTTCTCGGTGATCCGAGTTCGATCCCGGATGAGAACCAAAATCTTTCTGCACCGTCGAGTGGCCTAAGAACACCCACTCTACCTTCGATTGCGAGTGCATCATGGGGGCGGCATGAGACTCTAATCACAGGCGTCACTATAAAAATCCTGCCTGTGCCACCACGGGCGAGGGCCAACCATCACAGCCCTCAAGTGAAACTCCTACTGAAGAAATCCTGAAACTAAAACTAAACTCCTGAAACAGAGCCTAACATCCGAGCCTTAGAAGTTACTGCCCACACAACACAGAAAAAAAAAAAAAAAATTGCCGTTCAAACAAGAAACACAACTTGCAAATTAATATCAAGAAACATGACGTGTGTGTGTGTGTGTGTGTGTGTGTGTGTGTGTGTGTGTGTGTGTGTGTGTGTGTGTGTGTGTGTGTGTGTGTGTGTGTGTGTGTGTGTGTGTGTGTGTGTGTGTGTGTGTGTGACTCAGGGCAAGAAGGGATGAAGTAAGAGGGACGATCACTTACCTTCCTTCCCCTTCTCTCCCTTCAAGGCCGCGCTGCCCTGCCCGCCGCGCCGCCCAGCCAACCATAACAATACCCCACCAGCGCCATCTGTTGAGTTTTACCAAAGACTTCATTTACAGTAAATTCCCAGGTGAAACAAAGGAGAGAGAGAAGAGAAGAGGAGAGAAAAGAGAGAGGAGAAGAGAGAGAGAGAGAACGAGGAGAGAGACGGAGAGAGGAGAGAGACGAGAGAGAGAGGAGAAGAGAGAGGAGGAGAAGGGAGAGAGAGAGAGACAGGAGAGAGAGAGAGAGAGAGACGAGGAGAGAGTTAAAGAGAGGAGAGGAGAGAAGAGAGAGAGAGAGAGAGGAGGAAAAAAAACAGGAAATGGATATTGTGTATTTATGAATTATGGCACCTCGTGATGGAGGAGGTAGGGAAAAGAAGGAGAGAGAGAGAGAGAGAGAGAGGAGGAGAGAGGGGAAGAGGAAGGAGAGGGAGAGGAGAGGAGAGGAGAGAGGGAGAGAGGAGAGGGAGAGAGAGGAGAGAGGGGAGAGGGAGTTGGGGTTGGGGGGTGTGGTGCGCGCGTGGTGGGTGGAGAGAAATTAAATCGTCATTTACACACATCCAAAAACACAACCAAAAAAAACAAAACACACACCACACCACACACACCCCAACCACCAAACAAAACACACACACACACCCCAACACACATCCCCCAAAAAAAAAATAACACACACACACACACACACACCCACAACACAACACACACAACCAACAAACACACACACACACGACACACACAACAGTCATACAAAACCTGTTCAGCCATAGGAGACCTAATCGAGAAGAAAGTTTCAGGGCATTGAGGAAGAGAGAGGGGGGAAGAAGAGAGAGACGAGAGAAGAGAGAGAGAGGGAAGAGAGGAAGGGGAGAGGAGATGAAGAGAGAGAGGGGAAGAAAAGGGGGGAGGAGAGGAGGAGGAGAGAGAGAGAGAGATGAGAGAGAGAGACAGAGAGAGGAGGCGGAGAGAGAGAGGAGGAGAGAGAGAGAGAGAGGGAAGAGAGAGGAGAGAGAGAGAGAAAGAGAAGAGAAGAGAGAGAGAGAGAGGAGAGAGAAAAGAATAATCAATGGAAGGAGTTAACTGTCAAGAAAATGTCCCAAGTGTGTGCTAAGTCAGTATTGGTTGATCTTGTAACCCCAGCAAGCCACATCACGTCACATCATGTCAACATCATGTCACATCATGTCACATCATGTCACATCACGTCAGCATCACGTCATATCCTGTCAACATCACGTCACATTATGTCAACATCACGTCACATCATGTCAACATCACGTCACATCTTGTCAACATCACGCCACATCATGTCAACATCACGTCACATCATATCAACATCATGTCAACATCACGTCACATCATGTCAACACCACCTCACATCATGTCAACATCACGTCACATCATGTCAACATCACGTCACATCACGTCAACATCGCCACATCACATCCCTTTAAATCACATCAACATCACGGAAGAACATACCACCAGTAAGACGCCTTAATCGGCGAGGGACGAGCGAGCCCGTAGATGCCCGCCGCACGTGCGCACGTGCGGCGTCACCCGGAGTTTGACCTGTGTGACATTGCTAGGTGTGTGGTCTCAAACCACACACCAAATTTCAACTTAGTCGGTAAAGCCGTTTCTCAGCTATAGCAAGATAATGTTGTCTGACACCTTACGCGGCACGCGCCACGCGCCAAAGCTGACCCCTCACGTGAGACAAAACATGTCAAGCACAAAAGGGGGTTGAATGGGGCTATCAGATGGGGGAAAGACCGCTTGTCAATCGGAAGCGGGATTCCAAAGATATAAGCTCCTGAAAAGCGTGACGGTCGGGTCGGGCCTGGCCGGGTCGGCCGCTTAAGTGAGAAAAATCCCGTATCCACCGAGGACTCACGAGCGCTTCACGCTCGCTCGTAACAACAGTACACATAATTAAATAGCAGCATACCACGTCATATTATCACATCACGACACATCATGGAACAGCATACCACAACATGTCACATATCATAACATCACGTCACATCAAACAAAATTACTTCACATCACTTCTCATCATCAGAAATTCAACACTTCACAATAGAGAGCAATGGACGGAAGACAAACTATCAAATCTATCGTTTCTTACCTTAATTTCGATATTTTTTTTACTCAACATACACACAACACACACATACACACACACCACACACACACACACACACACACACACACACACACACACACACACACACACACACACACACACACACATTTTATACCCCCAATTTCTACAAAACTCATATAGAAAAAAATAATAAACAAATAAAAAATGTAACATGACACACCATAATCAACTGAAAGTTCGCAACACCAGAAACTTAACACACACGGAACCACACATAAACCTTCTCATGTATGTGTGTGTGTGTGTGTGTGTCTGGCTTTTTGATGGTTTGTTTGTCTCTCTCTCTCTCTCTCTCTCTCTCTCTCTTCCTCTCTCTCTCTCTCTCTCTCTTCTTCTCTCTCTCTCTCTCCTCTCTCTCTCTCCTGCATTTAGTTTCTACTTAATAACAAAATAAGGATAATAATGTAAGCTATCTTGAATCTTTTAGAGGGAGAAAGAGAAAGAAAGAGAGAAAGAGAGAAAGAGAAAGAGAAACCTGAATACCAAGCGTCAGGCGGTCTTGGTCACACAGGAAGGAACTACCTATTACTCAGGAAGGAAGTCTGTCACGCCGCGATTAGAGCCACTCGAGGCCAACACTCATCCGTAATAGTGGCATCTGCATCACTCGAGGCACCACAAAGCCCTTCCATTACCACACCAATCCCTGAAGCCACCTCTCTCTCTATCTCTCTCTCTCTCTCTCTCTCTCTCTCTCTCTCTCTTTCTTGTTTTCCCCCTTGTTGTCTTTGTCCTCTGCTCTCTGTGTCTGTGTTTCTCTGTCTCTGTCTCTATGTCTCTCTGTCTGTCTCTCTTTCTCTCTGTCTCTATGTATCTCTTTCTCTGTCTCTCTCTCACCCTGTCTGTATCTGTCTCTCTCTCTATCTTCTGTCTTCTTTTCTATGTCTCCTTTCATTGGTCTCTCTCACCCTGGGCTGTTTTCTGTTCTTCTCTTTTGTTTCTCTTCTTTTATTTTGTCTGTCTCTCTTCTCTCTTTTCTCTCTTCTCTCTTCTCTCGGTCTCTATGTTTTCCCCTCCTGTCTCTTTATGTCTCTTTGTCTCTCCTCTCTCTCTCTTCTCCCCTCTCTTCTTCTCTCTCTTCCTCTCTCTTCTCTCCTCTCTCCTTCCCTAAAGCCCAAACACAAGTCAGTAAGGCAGGCAAGACGTTTCTAAAAGGTGAGTTTAACACAAAGAAAATGAAAGGAAAAAAAGAGAGAGAGAAAGAGAGAGAGAGAGAGGAGAGAGAGGGGAGAGGGGAAAAGGGGGAGGAGGGGGAGATGAGGAGAGAGGGGAGGAGAGAGAGAGAGAGAGATTGGAGAGAGAGGAGAGAGAGAGGAGCGGAGGAAGGGGAGCTGAGGAGAGAGAGAGAGAGAGAGGAAGACGATGAGAGGGGAGAGAGAGAGAAAAGAGAGAGGAGAGAGGAGAGGAGAGAGAGAGAGGAGAGAGAGAGGAGGGGAGGAAGAGGAGGGAGAGAGAGGAGAGAGAGGAAAAACAATGAACGATTATTTTTATTATTATTACTGAGATATGAAGAAAAAAAGTGGATAGCCTCGACGTCTTTCTAAAATGGGTAAAAAGTCACTTCTCTCCCCTTGGGCTGTTTTGATATTTTTCTCTCTCTCTCTCTCTCTCTCTCTCTCTCTCTCTCTCTCTCTCTCTCTCTCTCTCTCTCTCTCTCTCTTTTCGAAAGGTCACAAGGACAGATGGAGGGAGGAAGGTTAGGGTGGAATGATATATTCAAGGCCCATTGGGAAAAAAAAAAAAAGAGAAAAACAATAGCAGATATGGGTTCCTAATCAAAAAGCCACACAACCACACACACACACACACACACACACACACACACACACACACACACACCCCACACACACACACACACACACACACACACACACACACACACACACACACACACACACACACACACACACAAACACACACACAGAAACACATACACACACAAAGTCAGGTCTCTACTGTATAAAAATTTCCCTCCAAGTTCTGTTAAGAATAATACTTGCCGTGTGTGTGTGTGTGTGTGTGTGTGTGTGGTGGGGTGTGTGGGGTGTGTGTGGGGGTGGTGTGTGTGTGTGGGTGTGTGTGTGTGTGTTTTGTGTGTATTTTTACTCTACTTCCTCCGCTGATTATATTGTGCCTGAGGGGAGGGGAAGGAAAGGGGGGGTGAAGGGAAGGGAAAAGTAGAAAGAGTTGTGAGAGAGGAGGAGGGAGGGGGAAAGGGGGGAAGGAGGAGGGAGGAGGAGGAGGAGGAGGAGGGAGGGAAGGAGGAGGAGGAGGAGGGGGGGGGAAGGAGTGGGAGGGGGGGAGGGGGAGGTATAGTTGGGGAGGGAGGGGGAAGGGGGGTGGGAGGGGGGAGACGGAGGTTGGGGAAGGGGGAAACAGAATTAGGAGGAACGATTTGAACCTGAGGCGTGTTAGAATGAGAGAGAGAGAGAGAGAGGGGAGAGAGATAGAGAGAGAGAGGAAAATGAGGGGGGAGGAGAGAGGAGAGAGAGAGAGAAATGAGATGAAAAAGAAGGAGAGAGAGAGAGAGGGGGAAAAAGGGAGATAAAAATATTAAGAGTAGCAAACGAAAACCTCTCTTCTTAAAAACCTTTCCACCTTCTTTTTTTCTCTCCCAAAGCTCTATTCTACTTTCCCTCAATAACAAACTCCCAAAATATAAAAATATATATACCTAGAAGGGGCAAGTCTATATCATGGTTTATTTTTTAGGCATTGACTCCCTTCCAATACCCGAGATAAATGTCCTTTTACTCTAACTCATTGTGGAAGGAAATGTCAATTGATAACACAGCCTGAAGCAAAATCCAAAGGCCCCCTAAGAGCCCCCTATGACCCCCCACTTAAGAACCCCCCTTATGGTCCTCCTACCACCCTTAACCCACCCAACCCAAAAATGGTCCCCAAGTTATAATTGAAATATTGTGAGATGACATGGAATTGATACAGAAATGTTTGTGTGTGTGATGGTTTTTGTAGTATTTGGTAGGATCGTATATAATTATGTTGTTGTTGTTGCTGTTGTCGTTGTTGTTGTTGTTGTTGTTAGTATTGTTATTGTTGTTGTTGTTGTTATTATTGATGTTGTTGTTAATGTTAATGTTGTTGTTGTTATTGATGTTGTTGTTGTTATTGATGTTGTTGTTGTTATTGATGTTGTTGTTGTTATTGATGTTGTTGTTGTTATTGATGTTGTTGTTAATGTTAATATTGTTGTTGTTATTGATGTTGTTGTTAATGTTAATATTATTGTTGTTATTGATGTTGTTGTTAATGTTAATATTGTTGTTGTTATTGATGTTGTTGTGGTGTTGTGATGTTTTCTGTAGTAATTGTTAGGATCGTCTAGAATTATATTATTACTATTGCTATTATTGTTGTCCTTATTACTATTATTTTTTGTTATTATTGTTGTTATTGTTGTTGTTGTTGTTGTTGTTGTTGTTGTTGTTGTTGTTGTTGTTGTTGTTAAGGTTGTTGTGTGTTAAGGTAAATAGAATGAGGAGAAGCTACAGAGAATGTTACATAGTTATTGATGGTATAGCTATTATAGTTATTGTTATAGTGGGTTATGGTGTGTGTGTGTGTGTGTGTGTGTGTGTGTGTGTGTGGCTATTAAATGACTATAATCGTGGTATCGTCAGCTGAAAGGCACAACACACACACACACACACACACACACACACACACACACACACACACACACACCACACACACACACACACACATACACACACATACACACAGAGGCAACAAATCACGTTCTTACCGGGAGAAAAGCAGAGCGAGCAATTTTTCCTTTCATATCTCTATTAGTGAACGAAAGCACGATACTCTATTAAGCCCTTCTCTCTCTCTCTCTTCTCTCTCTCTCTCTCCTCTCTCTCTCTCTCTTCCTCTCTCTCTCTCTCTCTCTCTCTCTCTCTCTCTCCTCTCTCTCTCTCTCTTTTCACGCAAGTTCTCGTTTACAGGGCAAACATCACCACGCCCAACACACTCAAATTCCACACGCACACGCACACGCAACCTCTTTCCCTCTTTCTCTCTCAATAATGTCTCCAGGCCTACCTTTCTAACACACACACACACACGCACACATACATACACACACACAGTCACACACACACACACAACACACACACACACACACACACACACAACACACACACACACACACACACACACCACACACCACACACGCACACACACAGCAACACACACGCACACACACACACACACACACCACACACACACACACAACACACACACACGGGATCATGACAGGAGGTAAGAGGCCAAATAGATGAATTCAAAACACACCTTTTTCTTCCTTCCCCCTCCTCCTCCCTCCCTCCTCCTCCTCCTCCTATCCTTTTCCTCCTCATCCTCCTTCCTCCTCCCCTCCTCCCTCCTCCTCCTCTCTCCTCCTCTCCTCCTCCTCCTCCTCCTCCTCCTCCTCCTTTATTCCTTTTCCTCCCTTCTCCTTCTTCCTCTTCATCATCCTTTTTTACTTCTCTCTTCTTTTTTCATGTTCTGGTTCAACAGTACCAACCTTCTAAAAAATACACAATTTTTTTTTTTGGCACGTTGTGTTGGTATGTATGTTGTGGTGTGGGTGTGTGTGTGTGCGTGTGCGTGTGCGTTGTTGTGTGTGGTGTGTGTGTTGTGTGGTATGTGTGGTGGGCGTGCGTGTGAGTGTGAGTGTTGACGTGTGTGCTGGTGTGGTGTGTGTGTGTGTGTGTGTGTGTGTGTGTGTGTGTGTGGGGCCAATGAGGGAAAGCAGTTTGATCTCTGTTTGTGAATGGCCGAATTTTAATTGGCTGATTTCTTTTGTTCTGGTATTCTCTCTCTCTCTCTCTCTTCGCTCTTCTCTCCTCTCTCCTCTCTCTCTCTCTCTCTCTCTCTCTCTCTCTTCTCCCCTCTCTCTTCTCTCTCTCTCTCTCTATCTCTCTTTTTTCTCTCTCTCTCACATCAGTAGATCAATAAAAAAACTGGTGGGGCCAAGGTGGAGAGAGAGAGAGAGAGAAAAGAGAGAGAGAGAGCGAGAGGGGAGAGAGAGAGAGAGAGAGAGGAGATGAGAGAGAGAGAGAGAGAGAGGAGGAGGGACGAGGAGAGAGAGGAAGAGAGGAGAAGGAGAGAGAGGGAGGAGAGGAGAGAGGATGAGAGAGGAGAGAGAGAGAGGAGAGAGAGAGAGAGGAGAGAGAGAGAGAGAGAGAGGGGGAGAGAGACGGAAAGGTGGATGGAGGTGGGGAGAAGTGGAGAGAAGGGGTGGAGGTAAGGGAGCATTAAAGGAGAGGGACCAAGATACACCTGGGCGTTGCCTCACTGTCATATTATGCAGTTTTGGGCAGGTGAGGGGAGGGAGAGGGGAGAGGGGAGGAGAGGGGAAAGGTAGCATAGGTTGGGGAGGAAAGGGGACGTAAGGATAGGTGGACGAAATACATACATGTCTCTATATTACTCTTTCTCTCAACCCCACACAAAACACACACACACACACACACACACACACACACACACACACTCTCTCTCTCTCACGTTCACCTCGTACTCTCTCTCTTCCAGTCATCCAGTCCACGAGGCAACTTGACC
>JACEEZ010003109.1:234059-246559 GCA_016584305.1 Chionoecetes opilio
AATTATCGGAGGTCAGACTCGCTCTCTTAGCCTTCATGAAATTCATGATGTCCAACCCCTGGGAGAACAGTCTCTCCAAAGCTGCAGAGCTGGGTATGGCCGTGTTGTACTTAACAAAAACATCTAACCAGGCGGCACGAAAAAGGGCGGGGAATATGGCTTTTTCCAGCAGCTTGTTCTTTATAGTCTGCTTCTCTGAACACCACCTCTCAAGCTCTTTCCCCATCTTGTTGGAGAGGCGGGTAGAGTTGGTGCCTTCTGTAGCTGTGGGTCCTGAGCTCATCCAAGCATGGAAATAATAGATATATTTGTAATATATATATATATATATATATATATATATATATATATATATATATATATATATATATATATATATATATATATATATATAAAGTAAACATTTTATGTAATCGGAGTCAGAAAAAAAATATACTTTTACTTAGAAAAAAAAAATGCTTAGTTTGTTTTAAAATTTATTATTGCCCTTAAATAATAAATATTACAATAATTTAACTGCATGACGGCTTAATATTGCTAACATAATGACTTGGAGTAATGAACTGTCACAACTGAACTGAAGATGCAGTAGATCTTGATAAAATTAACCTTAAAAGTCTCACCTTGAAAAAATCATCCTCTTCGTCTTCATCTGGGCTGCTGCCTTCTGAGTTATCCAAAACAGCCTGCTCCGTGACCTCGAAAAGCAGTCTTGATATCACGGCATCTACATTATCAGAGTTAAGAAGGTGGACCACATGCAGCTTGAAGAGGGGGTGGATTGCTGTCAATCAATCATTGGGGACATACCCCGGGGGGCGCGTTGCCTCGCCCACCCTACGACGACACTCCCGTGGGTCACCACGCGCGAGTCCCCATGCAGGCTCCGTTCCCATATCAAGCAAATATCGACAAGAAACATCAACTTGCCCCAGCCACGAGCTTTGTGGGCGCCCCCTTGGCCTCCTCCACGCTGGATTGTCTCTTACAGATACAACCCGATGGGAAGGATCGTTTTCAGAGAAGCGTGCCACATGCCCATATAACCGAAGTTGGCGCTGACGGACTATGCACGTAAAAGGTCTCGATTCAGTCTCACGGTGCAATCGCTGATTTGGCACGTAATCATCCCAGCGATACCCCATGATTCTGCGAAGACACTTAGTACCAAAGGCATCGATTCGCCTCTTCAAGTCGCTATTTAGTGTCCATGTCTCACAACCATAGAGTAAGACAGGGATTACAAGCGACTTGAAGATCCGGATCTTTGTCCTCCTGTACAGGTACCGACAAAGTCAAATACTCGTGCTGAACGAGTTCATAAAACTGTGGGCTATGCCAATCCACCGTAAGACTTCTTGACGTGACCCGCCATCATTATGGACTGCGCTACCAAGGTATGTAAAACTTTGCAAGATCTTAATGTCCTCGCCGCACGCATGAACAGACTGTACTGTTTTATCTAGTAAGCCTCCAAATACCTGGACCTTGGTCTTAAGCCAGGAGACCTCAAGTCCCAAAGGCTTTGCCTCCTCGTGCAGCGCCTCGAGAGCCATCACCAGGATCTCCAGCGACTCAGCAAAGATTACTGCATCACCGGCAAAAACAAGATCAGTGATCTTGGCGTTGCCGAGGGATGCTCCACAATCACTTTGATCTATAACTTTGCCCAATACTCAGTCCATACAAATGTTGAAAAGTGATGGGGCAAGGACGCACCTTACCTCACTCCTGTATTCACAGGAAAGAAACTGGATACACGTCCCCCACACTTCACAGCACTCTCAGTCCCAGAGTGCAGGATTGCTGTGGCCATCAAAAAATCCATTTGATCAAAGAGGGAAAGTCACTGGTGAGCAAGCAGCGTTCTCTGGACGGTGCGCGTAGCCGCGCAGGAATAATATTCAAAATTGAGAGTTTGCGGACATATTTGCGTTTGCGGAAGTGCTTCCGCAAACGCAAATCCACAAACATTTTCACTTCCGTAAATCCGCAAACGAAATCGGACTTCCACAATTTGCGGAAGTTGCTGTTTGCGGAAGTGTTTGCGGTAGTGCCCACCTCTGGTGTGTGTGTGTGTGTGTGTGTGTGTGCGTTTGCCTCTACGTCATACATCGGAATGTTTTTTCTGAGTGTGAAAATGTGTTGATGGTTGAAGTATTGGTGAGTTTTTCATAATTTCTAATGAGCGGAGATATTTCTGCAGCTCTATTAATTTATCTTGTTTTGGCTTCTCGTTCTAATGATTTTTCTTCACTGTTTTGTCTGCATTCATTTTTCATGTTTTGTTTCTTGTTTACATGAATCACCTTCCTTTGTGTTGCTTTAATTACTTCTTTGCTTTACTACCTCTGCTGCTTCTGGTTATTATTAACATTATTATTGCTTCTCTTACTTATACTGCTGCTACTGGTACATCAACATTAAGCAAAATATAACGAGCTTCTACTACTACTACTACTACTACTACTACTACTACTACTACTACTACTACTACTACTACTACTACTACAACCACTATAACTATCCCTAATGATGTTGCTAATACGACTACCAATGATGATAATGAGAACGAAAGAGGCCTTAAGAACTTGCATAATTCTCAAACTTTTCCAACACACACACATACACACACACACACACACACACACACACACACACACACACTACAGAGTAGTGTGTGTGGTGTACCCCTAAGGGGTACTCCGTAGTGTAGTGGTTAGCACGCTCGGTTCACAACCGAGAAGTCTCGGGTTCGATCCCCGGGCGGAGCGGAAACATATGGGCTGTTTCCTTAAAACCCCAGCCCCTGTCCACCCAGCAGTGAATGGGTACCGGGTGTTAGCCGGGGGTTTGTGACCCCCCTCCCGGGGTGGTGGCTTCGGCCTACACTAACCACTAAGGATGAATGATAAAAATGTTGATATGGAGACGGGGCCATACGAGCGTTGCTCTGGCCCTGTAAAATACAACTAGATGAATACAACTAGATGAATACACACATACACCTACACCCTCTCTCCCTCCTCTTTGTCTTCTCCCTCACTGACTTCTGTGGAATCTTGGTGTGTGTGTGTGNAAAACCAAAACCCAACCAAAAAAAAACAACCACCCGAAAAAAAAAAAACCGGTGGATATAACTTAAAAGCCCCCCCCCCCTTTTTCCTTTTTCCCCCGTGCCCCCCTTTCCCCCCCCCCCCTAAATAAAATACTCTTATCCTATCATCGTATCTCTTGTTACTCTTGGTTCGATAATCACATTTTACTCTTTTTAAAGGTACAGATGCAGCTTTTTACTCTTTTTAAAGGTTACAGAAAAGCACTTTTATCTTTTATTTTCCCTTTTCTATTCTTTCCGCATACTTCCTCATTTTTTTTCTCATTTCTCAGTTTTTCTTTTCCTTCACAAAATTTATTGACATATTTTTCGTGGGAAGGTTATCGAGTTTTTTTTTTTACTCTGACTTGAGTTTTTTTTTTATTTTTTTTTTTTCCTTTCGGTTTTTAAGGAGGAGGAGGAAGGAGGAGGAAGGGGAGGAGGAAGAGGGGGGAGAAAAAAAGGAAGGGGAAGGGGGAAAAAGGGGCAAGGATTTAATAAAAAAATACCATGAAATAAAAAAGGGAAGAGGAAAGGGAAAGAAAAGGAAGGAAAAAGAAGGAAGAAGGGAAAAGGGAAGAAAGGGAAGGAAAAAGGGGGATGTAGGTATGGGGCCCAAAAAAGGGAAAAAAATAAAAAAAAAAGGAAAAAAAAAAAAAAAGGAGGCTGGTGCAAAAATTAAGCCCCCAATAAAAATTAAGATTTTAAAAAAGTGAATTAAAAGTGAAAGGAAAATAAAAAGGGAAAAAAGAAAGAAAAAAAAAAAAAAAAAAGAAAATAAGGGAGGGCAGAAAAGAAAAAAAAGGGAGAGAGGGAAGAAATAAATGGGTAAAAAGAAGCTTTTGGGAGAAAGAGAGAAGGGGAAATGAAAAAATATAAATAAAAGAAAGAAATTAAATTAAGTGAAGGAAAGTTAAATTTTTATGCTTTTTTTTGGGGATGGGAAGAGGGGGAAGGAGGAAGGGAGGGGGGGAGGAGGAGGAGGGGAGGAGGGGGAGGAGGAGGAGGAGGGGGAGGAGGGGGGGGGAAAAAGAGTAATTTATCAACTCTTCAAAAGGTGGGAACAGAAGGGGGAGGGGGGAGGAGAGGGGGAGTGGGAGTAGGGTAAGAAAAGAAATTTTATGCATTTCTGAAAAAAAGAGGGGAGGAGGAGGAGGAGAAAGGGGAAGAGTATTTTACAGTTTTCTGAAAAGGAGGAAGAGGAGGAGGAGGAGGAAGAGAAATAAAACGGAGGTAGAGAAGGGGGAATACCATGTAAGTATAAAGAGGAGGAGGAGGAAGAGGAAGAGGAAGAAGAAGAAGAAGAAGAAGATATCTATGCGTTTATCTATTTCTACCATTTATCGCTTTTTTCTTCTCTTACTATTCTATCTATTTCGGTCATTCATCAGGATATTGCACCATTGTCAGGGTTTTTTTTGCCTCAGTGTTAATTTCCCGCTTTCCCCCCGTTCCCTTTCGCTTTTTCGATCCCCGCTTCGCCTGTTTTCCCTTTGCGCGCTCACCAATTTTACGAAATCCTCACTCTCTCTCTCTTCTCTCTCTCCTCCTCTCTCCCCTCCCCCTTCTCTCTCTCTTCCCCTCCTCTTTCTCTCTCCTCCTCTTTCTCTCTCTCTCTCTCTCTCACGGTCTATCTCTCTACTCTCACTCTTCGACGTGTCGTCGTCTGTCTGCTGCCTGTCTGTTTTAAATTTGGGTTATGGTTTTTTTTTTTCTCTCTCTCCCCCTCCTCTTCTCTCTCTCTCTATCTCTCTCCTCTCTCTCTCCTCTCTCTCCCCCTCTCTCTCTCTCTCTCTCCTCTCTCCGTAAACATTAACTGAACGCTTTTTATCTCTACTCTTCTCTCCCCTTCTCGCTTCCTCTTTCTCTCTCTCTCTCTCTCTCTCCTCTCTCTCTCTCTCTCTCTCTCTCTCTCTCTCTCCTCTCTCTCTCTCTCTCTCTCTCTCTCTCTCTCTCTCTCTCTCTCTCTCTCTCTCTCTCTCTCAATCTATCTTTTTCCTTATGTACTTCTCGTTTTCTTTCGTTCATAACATGGAGTACTCACCTATTTTCTCAGCCAATCAGAATGAAGGGACGGGAAACGGGCGTTCTAATTGGTCCATTTCCTGTCCTGTCCCGACCACAACGCCTCTGATTGGTCCGTTTTCCCGCCATTCATATGAGGGGGAGGGGGGGCTAACTACCTGATTGCCCCATGCGACAGCCAATTAAAGGCACGGATACTAATGATGGGGCGAGAGAGAGAGAGAGAGAGAGAGAGAGAGATACTAACTATTTTAACACATTTTTCTTTTTACATCCTTCATATTTTTCATTTTTAGAGAGAGAGAGAGAATTATTTTAACTCATTTGTCTCCTCCTCCGTCCTTTTTTCCCCCTTCTCTTCCATCTCTCCTTCTATCTTCTCTCCTCCCTCTCTTTATCATCCCTTTCCCTGCTACTCCCTTACCCTTGCCTCTCCCTTCCTTCCCTACTCTCTTTCCTCTTCTCTCCCTTCCTTCCCTACTCTCTTTCCTCTTCTCTCCCTTCCTTCCCTACTCTCTTTCCTCTTCTCTCCCTTCCTTCCCTACTCTCTTTCCTCTTCTCTCTTCCTTCCTTCCAAAACATTAGCATTACCAGGGTCGAATTTCCTCTGGTTTGCAACACCTATTTTCGCTCTTATAGTGGTGGTGGTAGTGGTGGTGGTAGTGGTGGTGGTAGTAGTGGTGGTGGTGGTGGTGGTGGTGGTGGTGGTAGTGGTAGTGGTGTGGTGGTGGTGGTGGTGGTAGTGGTAGTGGTGGTGGTGGTGGTGGTAGTGGTAGTGGTAGTGTGGTGGTGGTGGTGGTGGTGGTAGTGGTAGTGGTAGTGGTAGTGGTGGTGGTGGTGGTGGTGGTGGTAGGAGTTTTAATGGGGGTGGTGGTGTACGAGTAAAGACTTATTGCTGTTGTATATTGGTGGTTGTGGTAGTAGTGGTAGTGGTAGTAGTGTGCGTGTGCGTGTGGTGGTGGTGGTGGTGTGTGTGTGTGTGTGTGTGTGTGTGTGTGTGTGTGTGTGTGTGTGTAGTGTACTGTAACATGTCGAAACTTTTATGATGTGTGTTTTGGGTTAAAAAAAATAATAAGTAAAGTATCGGAAAAAAGTATAGAATAAACTCAAAAATGTGAAAAAATATCTATAACCAAAAAAAAGTAGTAAAAGGTCACCACCACCACCATCACCACTAACAACAATAACAACACCACCATAACCCTACACCATAGTAACATGTTGGCACCGTGTGAAATAATGGCGCCGCGCTGTGATATATAGTGGCACTCTGTTTAAACGTGACGCCACCACTGCACAATAGCGCCACCCTATGATGGCACTACATTGTTACCACTATTTGACTTGTAAATTCTCCTCCTCCTCCTCCTCCTCCTCCTCCTCCTCCTCCTCCTCCTCCTCATCCTCCACCTCCTCCTCCTCCTCCTCCTCCTCCTCCTCCCTCCACCTCCTCCTCCTCCTCCTCCTCCTCCTCCTCCTCCTCCTCCACCTCCTCCTCCTCCTCCTCCTCCTCCTCCTCCTCCTCCACCTCCTCCTCCTCCTCCTCCTCCTCCTCCTCCACCTCCTCCTCCTCCTCCTCCTCCTCCCTCCTCCTCCTCCTCCTCCTCCTCCTCCTCCTCCTCCTCCTCCTCCTCCTCCTAGTTGGTTCTAGTTAGTGATATAGTATTAGTTATCATATTACATTCCTCTCATTCTTCACTACGAAGCTTCCGTGTTGTCATCTTCTTTAGGGACATGGTATCCTTTTCTAACTGTCTTCTTACATGTAGTTTGATAGTTAGTAGTATGTGGTTCAGCAGATACTCTCGTTATAGACTAAAAGGTCTCCTGGTATCTGTTCTTCCTATGTATTTCTTTGTATTTATCTGATAACTGTTAATCCCTTGTTTATATTACCCGCTGGCACTGTATTTTGGCACTATCTTACTGGCACTGTACTGTAGTGTACTGTTAAATGAAGTAGTGA
This sequence comes from Chionoecetes opilio, assembly GCA_016584305.1. NCBI lineage: Eukaryota > Metazoa > Arthropoda > Malacostraca > Decapoda > Majidae > Chionoecetes > Chionoecetes opilio. Next base: position 241,148 of record JACEEZ010003109.1, read on the forward strand.
TAAAACATGACTGAGAAATCCCGTCTCACGCACTGGCATCATCACTTCAACTTGGCACTGTAAGTTGGCACTGTCTCGGTACTGTATCGTGGCACTATATCTTTACACTATTTTTAGAAGGTTTTATGTTATGTTATTATGGTATAGTGAAGTATAGTGATGCCTGAGTGATAATGTAACTAAATATATTTTATTTAGTACTGTTAACACCCTACCCTCTATTTCACTGTAACGTGCTGATTATAGTGACACTGTACACACCATACTTACCATTGATACCTTGCCCTTTAAAGTATTGTGGTGCACTGTACTTAGGCTGACAACGTGGGTACTAAAATATAACAATTAGTAACAGGAGAACACTGTACTTATAGAAAAACTGTAGTATTATTCTCAGGTACATTCTCAGGTTACCAGTTAAAGGGACGTAACGCTATACCTTTATCCCTGGTTTTTCCTTCCATTTTCCTCCCTTTTTTCCTTCCATGCTTCCTCCCTTTTTTCCTTCCATTTTTCCTCCCTTTTTTCCTTCCATTTTTCCTTCCATTTTTCCTCCCTTATTTCCTCCCTTTTTTCCTCCCATTTTTCCTTTTTTCCCTCCCTTTTTTCCTCCTTTTTTCCTCCATTTTTCCTCCATTTTTTCCTCCCTTTTTCCCTCCATTTTTTCCTACATTTTTTCCTACATTTTTCCTCCATTTTTCCTTTTTTCCCTCCATTTTTTCCCTCCATTTTTTCCTCCATTTTTTCCTCCATTTTTTCCTACATTATTCCTACATTTTTCCTTTTTTCCCTCCCTTTTTTCCCTCCCTTTTTTCCTCCATTTTTCCTCCATTTTTTCCTCCCCCTTTTCCTTCCATTTTCCGCGTTCTCTTCCCATATATTTTTATAATCATGTCCTACTGTCTTTCTTTTCCTATTTCCTGTTTTCATGGTATATTTTTCCTTTTCCTTTCCTTATATTTCTTCCCTTCCTTATATATTTCCTCTCCTTTTCCTTTTTCCTTCCTTTTTTTTAGTTGTCCTTATTATCCTCTTTTCCTTGCATCATTATCTAGTTTTTACTTCTCCATCTATTTTAAGTATTTTCTATTCCTCCTTTCACCCTTTCTTCTTCACCGTCTTTGTCTCCCTCTCCTTCCTCTCCTCTTCTTCTCTCTTCATATATCTTCTACTTCCTCTTTCTTTTTTCTTTCTCTTCTTTCTCTTAACATTGCATCTTTTTTTCTTTTTCTCCTTGCTTCATTTTTAACACCTTTCCTCTTTGCTTGCTACTTCATCTTCCTCTCAACTTCCTCCTCCTCTTCCTTCTCTTCCTCATCATTATCATTCCTTACCCACTCCTTCCTTCCTCCTTGTCCTCTTCTCTCACCCCTCTTCTCTCTGTCTTCCTCGTGTTTCTTCCCTCTCTTCTTCCTCGTTTCTCCCCAGTGCTATTCGTTTCTCTTGGGATATTTAAACAGAGTGTGTGTGTCTGTGTGTGTGTGTGTGTGTGTGTGTGGTGTGTGTGTGTGTGTGTGTGTGTGTGTGTGTCGAGGGGGGTGGTTAATGTTACGATTCGTGACCAAACTGTTGTTATAGAGGTACAACACACCTGATCTCCTCCTTTTCCTCCTCCTCCTCCTCCTCCTCCTCCTCCTCCTCCTCCTCCTCCTCCTCCTCCTCCTCCTCCTTTACTTCCTCTTCCTGGAATGTCCAGATATCACATTTCTATTATGCCTCCACTCCTGTTTCTCTCACGGACCCCACCCCCCTCTCTCTCTCTCTCTCTCTCTCTCTCTCTTCTCCTCTCTCTCTCTCTCTCTCTCTTCCTCTCTCTCTCTCTCTCTCTCTCTCTCTCTCTCTCTTTCTCATAGCTCCCTGGGCAGTAGTTACGAACGCTTTCCCACCTGTGTACCGTAGTAACACACACACACAGAACTCCGTAGGAGTTAGGGAACTCCGTAGTGTAAGGGTTAGCACGCTCGGCTCACAACCGAGAAGTCCCGGGTTCGATCCCCGGGCGGAGCGAAGACAGACGGGCGGTCTTCTTAAAACCCGAGCCCCTGTCCACCCAGCAGTGAATGGGTACCGGGTGTCAGCCGGGGGTTTGTAACGCGCCTCCCGGGGTGCTGGCTTCGGCCACACTAAGATGATGAGAAAAATAATGTTGATATGGAGACAGGGCCATACGGCCTGCTCTGGCCCTGTAAAATACAACTAGATATGAATACCACACACACACACACACACACACCACACACACACACACACACACACACACACACACACACCACACACACACACACACACACACACACACACACACACACACACACACACACACAGAAATATATATGGAACACGTAAAATATCGTTCTGTTTTATGTTCTAGTCACTTTTTCCCCATTCCCGTGGCTGTATACTTTTGTTGATGTTTTTGCCATCACACTCGCTCTGAAGTGTTGCCAATTGGGCGAATGTTCCTTTTTCCCGCCAAGTTTTTTTGTTTTGTTTTGTATCTGTATTTCGTTTTGTCAGTATTGATATATACGAAAACTTTATTTGTATATGAACGAAATTTAGCCTTTTTTTGACATTATTCTTGTCTTTTATTTGTAGTTCTTTAGTTTCATTTAGTTTTTGTTTGCTTCTGTTTGTATCTAGTATTTTGTTTTGTCTATATTGGTACCAAAACTGTATTTGTATATCAAGGAAATTTAGGTATTTTTAGGGGGTTGTTAGTTAGAAGAAAGGGAGAACAAAGGAATACAAAGAAAGGACAAAGGAAGAACAAAGGAATACTAAGGAAGAACAAATGAAAACAAAGGAAGAACAAATGAAAACAAAGGAAGAACAAATGAAAACAAAGGAAGAACAAATGAAAACAAAGGAAGAACAAATGAAAACAAAGGAATACCAAGGAAGAACAAATGAAAACAAAGAACAAAGGAATACCAAGGAAGAACAAATGAAAACAAAGGAATATCAAGGAAGAACAAATGAAAACAAAGGAAGAACAAACGAAAACAAAGGAATACCAAGGAAGAACAAATGAAAACAGAAAGAACAAAGGAATACCAAGGAAGAACAAATTAAAACAGAAAGAACAAAGGAATACCAAGGAAGAACAAATGAAAACAAAGAAAGAACAAAGGAATACCAAGGAAAAACAAATGAAAACAAATGAAGAACAAAATATCAAGAAGAACAAACGAAAACAAAGGAATACCAAGAGAAAACAAAGGAATACAAAGGAAGAACAAAGGTGTATTTTCTTTTAGTTCTTTAGTTTCATTTAGTTTTTTGGATCTTTTTCTGATAGTTTTATTCCTTTACTATCAAAATTTCCTACTAACTTTTCTATATTGTGCAATTCTTCCTTTGTTTGAGTAGAGATAAAGACGATGGGGAGGAGCCTTCACCTTTTTTATCCTTTACATCTCACTTGAACAGACAGCCTCGTAAGCACCAGTAGATATGTTGCTGTTTGTCCTTCCTTTGTATTCTTGTTATTTATTTGCTCTTCCTTTCCATTCCTTTGTTCTTCCTTCGTATTTATTTGTTCTTCCTTTGCATTCCTTTGTTCTTCCTTTGCATTCCTTTGTTCTTCCTTTGTATTTATTTGTTCTTCATTTGCATTCATTTGTTCTTCCTTTGCATTCCTTTGTTCTTCCTTTGTATTCCTTTGTTCTTCCTTTGCATTGCTTTGTTCTTCCTTTGTATTTATTTGTTCTTCCTTTGCATTCCTTTGTTCTTCCTTTGTATTTATTTGTTCTTCCTTTGTATTCCTTTGCTCTCTTTTTTGTATTCCTTTGTATAACTTTATTCTTCCATTGTATTCCTTTGTTCTTTCTTTGTATTTCTTTGTTCTTTCTTTATATTCCTTTGTTTTTCCTTTGTACCCCTTTGTTCTTCCTTTGTATTCCTTTGTATTCCTCTCTTCGCGTCAAACTTTCTCCCTGTTTAATATTCACAGTGACAGCTGACCTAACCTTACCCTCCCTTATCCCCTTCTTATCCCCTTCCCCTCCCCTGCTCTTCCCCCTTCCCTTCCCTCGCCCCTTCGTGTCTAAGGGCGGCCCCGGCACACCCCTGGCTGCCCTTTAAGTCCGTCTGGGGCCTTGGCATGTATCGTGTTTACTACATGTACTGTTACCTATGTTACTGTGGATACGGGTCCTGAAACGGCCTTTTTTGTTACTACTAATGTTACTACTGTTACTACTTCTATTGTTGTTACTGCTACTGTTATTGCTACTACTACTACTACTACTACTACTACTACTACTACTACTACTACTACTACTACTACTACTACTACTACTACTACTGCTACTACTACTACTACTACTACTACTACTACTACTACTACTACTACTACTACCACCACTACTAATACTACTACTAATACTACTACTACTACTACTACTACTACTACTACTACTACTACTTTTACTACTACTACTACTACTACTACTACTACTACTACTACTACTACTACTACTACTACTACTACTTTTACTACTCCTATTACCACTACCACTACTACTACTACTACTACTACTACCACTACTACTACTACTACTACTACTACTACTACTACTACTACTACTACTACTACTACTACTACTACTACTTTTACTACTACTACTACTACTACTACTACTACTACTACTACTACTACTCCTCCTCCTCCTCCTCCTCCTCCTCCTCCTCCTCCTAACAACAGCAGCAAACACTAATAATGATAACAAGAAAAATAATGATAATAATAATGGTGTAACTAATAACAGTAATGGCATTGCATATTATAACAAAAAGCTGCTTGACATGCCATTACGAGAGAGAGAGAGAGAGAGAGAGAGAGAGAGAGAGAGAGAGAGAGAGAGAGAGAGAGAGAGAGAGAGAGCATTAATGTAAACAATCTCCTTTCTTTTTGTCACACTTTACTAATTCCTTCTTTAACTTCTTTCTTCCTTCTTGTCTCTTTTACCTCTTTACCTCTTCCTTCCTTCCCTTCCCTTCCCTTCCATTCCCTTCCCTTCCCTTCCCTTCCCTTTCCCACTCTCTTTCCCTTCCCATCACTCTTTACCACTTCCCTTCTACTATTTATTCCCCTTTTCCTCTATCCTCCTCTTCCCTTCCTTACTATTTCCCCCTTTTCCTCTGTCCTTCTACACCCTTCCCATTCTCGTCTCTTCCATTTCCATTCCAAGTCAACTTTACACAAATTCGCGACTTAGGAACTTCACATTTCGCGAATTAGCTCAGAATCCCTTGAAGCTTTGAATCATCACGCTTTAGGAGTCAATTTAGTGAACCCGTGGGTGTGTTTAGCAGGAGGAGGAGGAGGAGGAGTGACAAAGGGAAACTATTGGAGGGTGTTAAGTGTTAGTTTCTCTTGTTTTCACTACCTAAATCACTTTATTTATT
>JACEEZ010003110.1:0-15000 GCA_016584305.1 Chionoecetes opilio
TTTCACAGAAAGGGTTTAAGTTAGGTTAATGAAAAGAAATTATCAATACTACGGTAGTGAGAAGCGGAGCAAGGTTTGGGGCGCTCGTAAAAGTATTCGCTCGAATCGTCCAACGCTCGTAAAAAGTATTCGCTCGAATCGTCCACGCTCGAAAAAGTATTCGCCTGAATCGGCCCAACGCTCGAAAAAGTATTCGCTCGAATCGTCCAACGCTCGAAAAAGTATTCGCTCGAATCGTCCAACGCTCGAAAAGGTATTCGCTCGAATCGTCCAGACACCGGTAGAGGTATAGTAGGTGAGGAGGGAGAGAGAGGGAATGAGAGGGAGGGAGGGAGAGAGAGAGGGGGTAGAGAAGCCATGTAGGTGAGTCGTGGCAGGTGCTAATTAATCACCTCAATGCCAGGCCAGGTGAGGTGGTTTACGATCGGGTATTTCCAGCTTAACCAACATTAGGACGCGATTCCTCTAAGCCAGGAGGGTCCAGAGGGGCTTGCTGCTTATTTATGGACGTTTTTGATGCTCATGTATTTTTTTCAGGGTTTTTTTCTGTGTGTGTGTGTGTGTGTGTGTGTGTGTGTGTGTGTGTGTGTGTGTGTGTGTGTGTGTGTGTGTGTGTGTGTGTTTGATTTGACTTGTATGATGAAGGGAAGGGAGAAGAAAGGAGGAAGAAGGAAGAGGTAGGAATGAATGTGAGGATGAATAAAAGTAATGAATGAGGAGAATAAGAAGTATGTGTTCGTGAATGAGGTGAATGGAGGAAGAAGAGAAAGAAGTTGTGATGTGCGTAGTGACTAGTGGACAGGAAGAAAAACACGATGAATAATGCAACACACACACACACACACACACACACACACACACACACACACACACACACACACACACACACACACACACACACACACACATTACTTCATCTATTGTTAATTCCCACTGAATCCATTCCCGGCTGAATAATCCCCATATCCAGAACCCCATATCCAGAATAATACTTCACATTACCGTAAGCGTACACACTGTCTACAGCTTATTTCTCTCAAATTGATACTAAATAAGTCATGATTTTAACTCTCTCAAACTAAACACTGTCGCTAATCTGGGCGGGAGAAGGAGGGACACATCTGATGTAGCCTCGCACGGCACCCATCCCTACCCACCTTGCCTCCCCCTCGCCGACATAATGCCAAGTAGCCCTTGACATTATTGCTTATGACAGCCCTGCTGTTCTCATGTACTGCTTATTTGGTAAATAACAGCCGTTTATTAATATCGATTGTGTAGTTAAAACTTATAAGATACTGTAATTGTCCATAACTAGTAGAAAATTATGATTAAAAATTCATAATTTCACCGGGGGCCCATACGCGCGAGTGCACATCTCATACCTCCTCCCAAGATAAAGAGACAGATAAAGAAAGATAAAGAGACACCTGTTAATCCACCTCGTACTCGGGCTAAAACATATAGGATCCCATGACAATCTGGGGTTTCTTTTTCCCTCATAGTATAACGCGACCAGCGTCATTTCTTTCGGTGTCAGATTGAGCATCGTACTCTAAATCTGTCACGGGGGGACAGATTCACTGTCTGACACCGAAGTAACAATCGCTCATCATAACATTTGCCGAAGGTGCCAAAACAGAGTGTCTGCGGGCGTCCTATTCTGACGTCATCAATAACAGTCGTAGCCCTGTTGGAGGGAAGATTTTTTTTCGCGCGCTTTTTACAAAGTCGTGTTTTACGGAAATAAGGCCTGGAAATCAATTATTTTTGGTGGATTAGGTGTTTGAAGTACATTCAACATAATTCGGCAAAAAAAAAATGGGTCTGGACGACTACTTTAAATATTCCTCCTTTGCCCTCATCCCTTTCCTTCACTTCTGCTATATATATATATTATTTTTTTTTTGTATTTAAGCTGTTAGTAACCCACACAGAGGCTTAAAAGCTAGATAATTTTAAGGCAGTAAGTGTCAAAATCTGTGCTGTAACTTTCCCTCACGCGTCCTTCGTGAGGTGGCATGGTGGGTTTTTTCCTTACTTTTTCTCTTCCTTTTTTTATGAGTGAGAGCGAAACACGACCCTCACGGAGTTTATGATGTTTCTTAAGCGATATTCAAGATGCAAATATAACCCCCTTTGCTCCCAGATCTTTCCTTTGCTATACAAAATCGTATGTTGTTGAGCCATAAAATACGAAAGTAACTGAAATACCAAATTAGTTAGTCGACAAGGATACTAAACAGGTCATAGCTATAAAATATTGCTTATAGTCGCTAAAAAACGTCTAATGGTAACAAATAACAATGGAAAATTTCGTATCTGGGTCTCAAGTGGTTAAGATCATGTTAGTGTTTAAAATAAAGTCTTAGTTATTTAGTGAATACTGTTAATATTCATCATAGTTAACCTGTTTGACCTTTGCAATTGTTCAGAGGATCGTGACATAATCTCTACATTTAGCATATTTCAACTCGACCGGCATCAGACTAAATTATTAAAACAGTAGAAGCAAGAAATATACTCGTAAAGTGAGACGCATTGCGATACATAACTGTAGAAGCCTCTTTGTAGACATACCATCGCGTTTGTAGCAATAACAACAACAATAAGGCGAGGCAGTAATAATAATAATAATAATAATAATAATAAAATAATAATAATAATAATAATAATAATAAAAATATTTTTATTCACAGCCGAAGGCATTCAGGATAAACAACAATAACAACACAATATATAGACATCGGGGAATGAACTTAAGTATACTAAGGCAAATATAAGATATAGTAAATAATAATATTAAATAGTACATGGGGAGCGGACTTTCTATAACTCCGTCGTCACTCATATATGAACACTCTATGATTAATCATTTCTAACTCTTTTCTGGGTTTCAAAACACTCATTACCGAAATCCATCTCATCATGACCATTAATCTAAAACACCATTAAAAACCATTAATCCCTTTATCCACTCGTTTCTAATATTTTTTCTTTATATTCCATGTTTCTTCCTATCGGGTTCTGGCAGTGAAAGGGGTCCCATCAATGCTCTTTTTGAGCCCTCTCACCCCCTAATACTCCCGCACCCCACATCACCCCCCCGACCTCTCTCGCTCACTGATTGAGTGATGTTTTTTTTTCATTTTTTTCAGTATATTTTTTTTTATTTGCAATTTAACTCTGAAAAAAACGATATTCATGTGTGGGTGTGGTGTTTTTCTCTCTCCTCCCCTCTCTCTCTCTCCTTTTCTCTCTCTCTCTCTTCTCTCTCTCTCTCCTTCTCTCTCTCTCCTTTCCTCTCTCTCTCCTCTCTCTCTCCTCTCTCTAAAAATAAAAAAAAGGAACTACAAGAGGCCCCGAGGCCTAACGTGGTAGTTCCTGAAAGTTCGTGGGTTGTTTCCCTTTCTCTCTCTCTCTCTCTCTCTCTCTCTCTCCTTTTCTCTCTCTCCCCCCCCTCTCTCTCTCTCCCCTCTCTCTCCCCTCTCCTCCTCTCTCTCTTCTTCTCTCTCTCTTCTCTTCTCTCTCTCCTCTCCTCTCTCTCTTCTCTCTCTTTCTCCTCTCTTTTCTCTCTTTCTCTCTCTCCTCTCTCTCTTCTCCTCCCCTCTCTCCTCCCTTCTCTCCTTCTCTCTCTCTCTCCTCTCTCCTCTCTCTTTTTTTCCCCTCTCTCTCTCTTCTCTTTATAATATATTATATATATATATATATATTAATGGAATGGTCCAAAACCACAATTTAGCGCGGTGGAGCCAAGCTTTGCCCTGGGCTGCATACTCGCGACACGAGCGAAGGGGGGGGGGAAATGCGCCTCCCTTTTGCCTCCACTTACTGTGAGGCGACCTTCTTTGGGGGACTTTTTTGGGGCTCGAAAAAAAATCACCCTTTTTATATATAATATTTTAATATATTATATATATATTAAAATATTATATTTTTTTTTTTTTTTTTATTTTTTTTGGGGGGGGTGTGTGTAGCCCTACTGTGTGTAAATGCTTTTAAAAAAAAAAATGCAAGTAAAAAAAATAAATTTGGAGGTTTTGTGGGTGGGTTTTTGTTGGGTGTGTTGGTGTGGTGTTTGTGTGTACCCTACGTGTGTGGTTTTAAAGCTTGTTAATAAAAAATGCAAGTAAAAAAATAATTGGTAGTTGGGTGGTGTTGTGTGTGTGTTTGTGTGTGTGTTGTGTGTGTAGCCCTACGTTGTGTAAATGCTTGTTAATAAAAACAGGCAAGTAAACTATATAATTAGGTAGGTTTTGTGTGTGTGTGTGTGTGTTGTGTGTGTGTGTTTGGTGTGTGTGTGTGTGTTGGTGTGTGTGTGTGTGTGTGTGTGTGTGTGTGTGTGTGTCCGTGGTGCGTGCTGCGTGCGTGCGTGCGTGCGTGCGTAGTCGTGCGTGCGTGTGTGTGTGTGTTGTGTGTTGTGTTGTGTTGTGAGAGAAGTCAACATAAAATGGAAGGAATAGGCTGACCATTGAGCGCAAGTGAAGCAGGTGACAGATAATCCTGGAATCGGGTGTTGTGACGAGGATTGAGGCGGATGGCTCGTCGGCGGTGTTCCTTTTTCATTTTGTCAGGAAATGGAAAGTGTAACTGCAGGAGGCGCCGTGAAGTGTTGACGCTCATGGCACTTCCTTGCAGGGGGGGGCGGCGCGGGGGAGGGAGGGGGGAGTAGAGAAGAAGTTTCATCCTATCTAGACACTTTGCAAGTACCAACTGGCATGTAGGTATTGACTATCCAAAGCGCCGCCAGCGTCAGCACGACTAGGGCGCGGGACGCAGTGTGTGATCTACAGGGGGGGGTGGGTGATGCGGGGGGTGGGGGGGGGGTGGGGGGGGGGAGTAAGGGGGAAGTGTTTTCCTCTTTTAGAGATTTTGTTCCATTATGGTATGTCTTATGGTGTCTGCGGGAGGGAGGAGGGGGAGAAAAAGGGAAATGTTGTCCTTTTTTTAACTGGTCCAGAACAACCTGTAAAAAAATTACAAAAAAACGGTAAATTAAGAGAGTCTTAAACACCCTTCATGTGGCCAGATCTTTTCCTATGCTAAAAAAAAATTGTCTGTATGATAGCCATAAAATTACAAACTAAATATATCAAATTAGTTAGTGGGTCAAGGATACTAAACCGGTAAGTTGCCTGTCAATGATAGAACATGTCTTATATTTCCTAAACATTGTCTACTGGTAGCTAAATTACAATGGAAATTACGTTCTGGGTGCTCAAGGGGTTAATGAAAAGAAAAAAAATGAGTTAAACCGAAGGGAGATAGTGGTGTCCCGGGAGGGGGGAGCAAAAGGAATTGTGTTCCTGAGATTCTAGTTAATTGTGTTTAGTTCACTGTCCTCCCCCTAAAAAAGTAAGGTGACAAAAATGTAAATTACACAAAGGTAAAAAGGCTTGTTGGAGAAGGGATAGACTAAAAAGAGGAAGTGTATCCTTTGTTGCCTTTTTTTTTTTGATCATAGTTCCCCTAGATAAAAAAAAAAAAAAAAAAAAGCATAAAGAAGTAAAGTCAAAAAAGAAACACAAGGACGGTACTACTGTTGACTTTTTTTTATAGTTATTGTCACCCTCAAAAAAAAAATGGGAAAAAAGTAATTAAAAAAGTACAAAAAAAAGGAAAACATTGTTGGCCTTTTTTGTTTTAGTTATTTGTCCCTTAAATATTAAAAAAAGGAAAAGGTACAAATTAATAGAGGTAATATTATTATTTTTTTTTTAGTGTTGTCCCTGAAAAATACAAGAGAACAATAAAAGGAAAATGTACTTAGGAGACAAATGGCATCCTATTATCTGTTGTGCTTGTGGTTTAGTACCTGTGGATTTTAAGAATAGCACGGTGATTTACTTATCTAGTTTTTTATCCTTTCCTTAATGCGATAGTTATGTTTAAACAGATGCAGATGACTTAATAAAAACGTAGATTTCTTTGGTGAATTTTATTTTTATTGACAGCTTAACTCAGTGCACTTGTACAATGGTCTTCACTAACACCACACACACACACACACACACCCCCACAGCACACACACACACACACACACACACCACCACACACACACACACACACACACACACGACAGGCACACACACACATTTACCCCACACCTCACCCACCCTCCCAGCCCCCCCACACCACGCCACCCACCCACCCCCCGTCACCCCTCCTACCACCCCCACCCCCCCCCACGATGCGGCCTAGACAATCTCAATTCGGCGCGTAATATCCCAGCAGTTCTATATGATATTACTGTCAGCTGTTAATTAAATGCGCCCTGGTAGCCTCGTATATTTCTACAGGCTGGTTCGGGCGAGCGGCTGTTTGTTTACCTTTTGCTGATGCTTTCGGGGACATAAATTTTGTTTGGGATTGTAGCTAGTTTCTAGTTGGAGGTGTTGGTGTGAGGTGGACTTTATTTGGGTCGCCATGGGAAAGGGTGTGTATGGTGTGTAAGGAAAGGGAAGGGGGTGAGGTAAAGGGAAAATGGGGGAATAGGGTGAGGGGAAAAGGAAGGTAACATGGAAGGGAGGAGTGAAGGGGGGTTGTGAGGAAGTTGAAGTGGGTTAAGGTGAGGGAAGAGTGTGTGGGAGGTGAAGGGTGAGTGAAGTTGAGAGAGGTAAGGGGGTGAGGAAGGGAGAGAAGGGAAGGGGGTGAGGGTAGGGGTTGGGTCTTTGCGTGTAATGGGAAGATGCATAGACATATCCAGTAAAGGATAAGTTGATGAGGGTGTCTGTGTTGTACTCTCATGGCGTTGAAACATTGTTGCTTGCGAGTACCTCTTACACGCGTGATACTCTCCATCATCATTTATGATCGCTAGTGCGTGCTCACAAGGTTCTTGGTTGTGTCGTGCTTTGTCGTCGCTGTGGATAACCTATTTATACTCCAGTGTCCTTGTTCAAATGCACCTTGGATCATGCTCGCAAACATTCATACGCACGGTCTTTCTTTCCGATCTCCATTAATGATAGAAGAATGAAGTCAAGATTTTGAAGAAGGAGGGAGGTCAAAATATAATTGAAGTTAGTTATGATTGTGTGCTATAGGATCAGCATAGCCTAGCTGTCTCTGTGCTGATGGTGAGTCTGTGTGTGGTGGGTAGGTGTAACTGTTGATGTAGATAACTATGGCAGCTCTGTTGGTGGGTATACGAAGTTGTGGTGTTTTGCAGCTTGCGAATTGTTCACCTGTCGTTAATCGTATATTGCTGTCCATTCCCATATTCCAACCTGGCCTCTCCGTGTAGTATATTATGCCTTCATTTCCTGATGGATACATCCCATCCTCGGGTGGGTCTCTCAGATTACTCTCCTTCTATTGTCTTCATCACGTTCTCTCGCTCTTGCGTTTGATGTCTATGGTCCCGGGTGGAAAAGTATAACATATAGTAGGTATATGTGTTGACCTGTTGTGTGATGTTCTGTTGTTGTTGTGTGATTGTGTTGTGTTTGACCCAATTAGGGTGGAGTTATTGTTTAGTGTGTGGGGGTGATGTGCTAATTTTACACCATTTGTTAGTAGTCTTGTTCGCCTCTTGGCTTTCTGTCAGTGCACGAAGTATAAATCAGCCTATTACTCATATGCCTTTCGTCATCTTGGTTGTGTGTGGTAAGCAGCTTGCTCTCCTGTGTTAATCTCTAGCGCACGCTGCTAGACGTAGCATTGTTACCCGCTCCTCGCGGTTGTGTGATTCAGGACACCACATACCGGGTTTGTGACTGGGGGTGCACACGACACACTAATGACCCCAAAAAAAGTTACCTCAAAAGTTTACCCCCCAAAAAAGTGTACCTCAAAGGTACCCCCCAAAAAAAGGTATCCGCCAAGTTACCCCCCAAAAAGGTACCTCAAAATGACCCCCCAAAAAAGTTACCAAAAGTTTACCGACCCCAAAAAAGTTACACGCAAAAGGTGACTCTCCCAAAAAGTTACCTCAAAAGTTACCCCAAAAAAATATACCCAAAGTTACCCCCAAACAAGTTTTACCTCAAAAGTACCCCCCCCCAAAAAGTTACCTCAAAAGTGACCCCCACATAAAGTGACCTCAAAGTTACCCCCAAAAAAGATACCTCAAAAGTTACCCCCCAAAAAGTTATCTCAAAAGTTACCCCCAAAAAGTTACCTCAAAAGTTAGCCCAGCACCCCCCCAAAAAAGTTACCTCAAAAGTTTACCCCCAAAAAGATTGACCTCAAAAGGTCTCTCTCTCTCTCTACCTCTCTCCATCTGTCTCTCTCGCAATCTACTCGTCGCTCTCTCTCCTCTCTCTCACTCGCTCGGCCATCTCTCTCTCTCTCTCTCTTCTCAATCTCTCTCTTCTCCTCTCCCTCTCTCCTCTCTCTCTCTGCTCTCTCCTCCCCCCCCCCCCCCCCCCCCACCCCCCAAAAAAAAGTTCCCAAAATTAAACCGCTGCTGACCGGAGAGAAGACACTTTAAGAGGAGGAGAAATATGCGTTAAGAGTGGAGAAACAATGAGGAGAAACTAGGGTTGGTTAGAGATTATTTCTTTTTATTCCCTTCGCTCTGCTAATGGCCTTCGGAGATTTCTGTCCCTAGAGGCTGAGTTTTAATTATTGAAGCAAGGGGGTGGGGGAAGAGAGAGAGAGAGAGAGTAGAGAGAGAGAGAAGAGATAGAGGAGAGAGTTGATTGATATTGAGAAATTGGATTGCTCAATGTGTTAGATTAACAATCTACATCTACGCTAAAAATCTTCCATTCTTAAATCCGAAAGTGTCTGGGTCCCAAGTTTTCATAAGAGAAGATTGTAAACCTGACTACTATACTACTACTACTACTACCACTACTACTACTACTACTACTACTACACTACTACTACTACTACTACTACTCACTACTACTCTGCTATAGCTATTAATCAATAAAGGTTCTTCAAAACTTCAACATGTTTAGTCATTGGTTAACACTATTTCATGATTTTAATAACTTCTTTAATTTACTGGTTTATTGTGAATTTTCTTCCATTTTGTGTACCCCAAAAGAACACATGTATCAACCCACTCTCTTAATAAAAGCGTGTATAAAAGTTTCTCCATGCTTGCTTACCTATTATAATGATTAATCTTTGACCTGGCCAGAGAACCGCTGTAATCGATATAGTGATCTAGATATATGGCCTATGACCTGGCATATCCTGCTTGACGCTTACTGCTTTCAAGATATCACAACGTACTCTCTTAACCCCTCAAATCCCAGATTTTTTCCTTTACTATAAAAAATTTGTCTTAGTCATAAATAACGAAAAATAACTGAATATACCAATTAGTTTAGTGGCCAAGATCTAACAGGTCATATCTTTAAAATATGCTTATATTCGGTGAAAATCGTTTAATATAGCCAAATTACAATGAAAATTCGTTTCTGGGTCTCAAGGGGTTAGTATAGCCTTATACAACCCATTGGATTGCTCAAATATATTGCAGAACCATTCCAGTACTCTTTCATCCCCTCCATTGCACCACCCTTTCCCATACTTCTTTCCCCTCTCCCCTCCCTTCTTTCCTCCCCCACCCCCTCCCTCCCTCATCACACCCCAAATGATGAGAAGTTTGGGGTCAAGCAATTCACTCCTGCCCTTTCTCCACTGATGACTTTTCAGTAATCGATTATTATTTTGTATTATAATTATGCATCTATTGTGTCGCGTTTCCATTCTGTGCCCTCCTCCCTCACCTACGCCCCCCTCCTTCCATCATCTTCTCCTCCTTCTCCCTTCCTCCCTCTCCTCCACTCGATAATTTTCCATCCAAGCGCCTGGTGTGACCTGCTGGGTCCTGGGACTTCCTGGGATAATGATTAATAGTTTCACAGCCATGTGGTCCTAGTTCCTACTACCTTAATATTATATATATATATATATAATATATATAATATATTATATATTCTATATATTATATATATATATAATATATGATATATATAGATATACTAACCGCAAAGCCGCCCTCCGGCGGACTTTTTGGCTAGCTCCTGCGGAGACTATTGGTGGCCTTGGCCCAACCACCTGTGTTTGGTGGGCCTTCGGACCCCAAAACCAGACTCTCCTAGATAGCCCCTTCTAGCTTTCCTGAAATCATTGATGTAGAAATTTATGTATTAACGCCACACCATTCACAATCACCCTCACCCATTCACTCACTCCATTAACCCATCACCCCCCACACCATTCACTCACCCATTACCCATCACACCCCACCCATTCACTCACCATTACCCATCACCACACACCCATCTCACTCACCATTACTCATCAACCCCCCACCCAGTACCCATCACCACACCATTCACTCACCCATATACCCATCACCCCCCACCTATTCCCTCCCTCACCCAGCACCCCCACACCCATAACCCCCCACCCTTCACATCACTCCATCACCCCACACCCATTACCCATCCACGCCCCACCCTTCACTCACCCATTACCCATCACCCTACATCAAGGTTTCCTCAATTCTCGCACCCACTTTTTGGTGAACAATTCTCGCTAATAGGCTGCAAAAAAAAAGTGTGTGTGTTTGTGTTGCATACAGACAGACCACTTTCGCCTTATATTATTACAGCCGCAAAGCGCCCTCCGGCGGACTTTTGGCTAGCTCCTGCGGAGTCTGAGTGGTGGGCCTTCGGCCCACCACCTGTGTTTGTGGGCCTTCGGCCCACCAAACATGGGACTCTCCGATAGCCCCTTCTACTTTTTTTCCGGAAATCATGGGATGTAGAAGTATGGTATTTCCCCCCCCATTTCACTCAGCACCCATTACCCATCATCCCACCATTCACTCATCACCATACCCATCACCCCCCACCCATTCACTCACCGCCATTACCCATCCCCCCCCACCCTTCACTCACCCATTACCCATCCCCCACCCATTCACTCACTCCATTACCCATCACCACAACCCATGTCACTCACCCATTACCATCACCCCCACCCATTCCTCACGCCATTACCATCACCACACCCCATTCACGTCACGTTAACCATTACCCATCCCCCCACCCATTCACTCACCCATTAACCATCACATTTCCACCCATTCACTCACCCATTACCCATCAACACAACCCATTCACTCACCCATTACCCATCACCCCCCAACTATTTCCCTCCACAACATCACCCATCACCCCCCACCCATTCACTCACCCATCACCCCACACCCATTACCCGAACCCATTCACTCACCCAATTACCCCATCACCCTACCTCAAGAAGGCTTCTCAATTCATACGGGGGCAACACACCACTTTTGTTTTTTCATAATTCTCGCTAATAGGCATGCTAAAAAAAAAGAAAAAAAATGATCAAGATCATCTCATAGTGGGCTTTATGAACCTTCCCCTGGTCAACCTGACTCCAAAAATGTGGCCATATGAGTTGTTTGCGCCAAGGGGCGAACTCATACCACACACACACACACAAGACAGACACACTTTCGCTTATATTATTATAGAATAGATTTCCCCATCACCCCCCACCTAGTTCCCTCACCCATCACCGCCCCCACCCCATTTCACTCACCCATCACCCCACACCCATTACTCATTACCCCACCCCCCCCCCATTTTTTTCACTCACCCATTACCCTCACCCTCTACATCAAAGGTTTCCTCAATTCTCGCAACCACTTTTTTTCCACAATTATCGCTAATAGGCCCTGTTAAAAAAAAGAAAAAAAAAGGATCGAATCATCTCATAATTTGGGGGCTTAAACCTTCCCCTGGTCAACCCGTACCAAAAATATGCATGTATGAAGGTGATTGCACGCGCACGGGGGGCGAACCTATACCACACACACACACACATCACACAGACAGACAGAAGACAGACAGCCAGACACACTTTCGCTTATATTATTATAGATTACCCATCACCGCCCCACCTATTCCCTCACCCATCACCCATCACCCCACCCATCACCCTCCCCCAAAATTTGTTTTTTGCTCACCTTAATCACCCATCACCCCACAGCCCATTACTCATCACCCCTTACCATCACCTACTCAAGTTCTCAATTCTCGGCAACCCACTTTTTTTCAAATTACGCTAATAAGGACTGCTAAAAAGAAGAAAAGATCGAATCATCTCATCAGTGGTCTTAAAACCTTCCCCTGGTCAACAGCCGGTTCCAAAATGTGCCCATATAGTTGATTGCGCCACGGGGGGCGGAACCTATAACCACCACACACACACACCCAACAGACAGACGACAGACAGACAGACAGACCCACTGTTCCACTTATATTTTATTATATATATATAATATATATAATATTATATATATATATATATATATATATATATATATATATATATATATAGATATATATATATATATATATAATCTATAATCACCTCACTTCACCTCGTTCATGGTCAATGGTGATGGAAAGTGAGTGGTGAGGCGTGAGTAGAAGAGGGCGGTGGCTGGATTTCGTGAATAAGTGAGTGAGTGAGGGGTGTGGGTGGTGAAGGAGTGAGTGAGGGATTGAGTGGGTTGGAGGGGTATTGCAGAAATTAGTGAGTCGTGATGGGTTAGTAAGTAAGATAGTGAGGGCGTGGTTGATGGGTGGGTAGTGATGATTGGTGAGGGCGTGGCGTGGAGTGGGAAATGGTGGTAGGGGAATGAGAGTGAGCGAGATTTTGACCCATTAATTAACACCACCGTGTGCTTCATTAGCTAGGTAGAATTTCTGCCCACTGCTGGGTGTGGACGTGGCCTAGAGGATTATCCCTCAGCCTCCTCAGTCAAGGAGATAAGTAGGTGGGCGTGGGCGATTTAGGTTAGGGATTGAAGGAAATATTGTTAATGCCATCATGCTTTTACGATGCAATATATAAAAAAATGCACCCTACTTATATATATATATATAGTATATATACTATCTATATATATATATATATCTATATATAGATATATCATATATATCTATATATATATATATATATATATATATATATATATATATATATATATATATATTAGGGTGTTTTCCATATTTACTAGGGAAAATAAAAAGTTCAGATACTTCGCATATCGACTTTGCCCCATGTTTTATTTTTTGAAATGGTATGCGATTTGATACCTCTTTCATCAACAAAATCAATAAATTTACAGGTCGTCCGCACATGACTGCCGTAGCACTCAGAGGGAGGATGCCGAGGCAGGCTGCCTTGGTCGCTTGGGTAACCTCGCTGCGGTAGTGCTTGTCGACGCCCAGGAGTACTGGCGCTGCCCTCGTCCTTTACAAGCGCCGGCGAACTGGCTTGATGAGGGCGATCGCACACTCCAAAGCGCTTGTCCATTGATCACCTTTCGAGCCCTTACGAGGTGGCGAGAAACAGAGCCCTGGTAACCCCTCTACGAACGCCGACTTTCCTTGTCAGATACTCGTTGAGGGCCTGCAGGAGCTCCAGATCGTTTCTTTGAGCTACTCCGGAATCATGCATCGTGCCAGTGTTTGATGTACAAGATGCGACGAAAACAGCGCCACTTGACTGAGGCCTCGTTGAATGGCGAGCTGGCAGCTCCAACTGGTCGGGGCCGAAGAGCGTCCTCTTGACGGCGTATATGGGCCTTGGCCAGTCCACCTTGCTTGAGTGGTAAAGGCACCGGAAGCTCGGAATCGGAGCTGTCCCCCTTGCGCTTCACCTCCGAGAACAGTCGGACAGTCGGAGGAGTTCATCGTAGTCCTCTCGTGGGTTGCTTCCTTCATGGAGAACTGTTTGCAGACGTAACCATCTGTAACGCGGGCAGCTCAATGGCGTTTCTCCATGGCTCCGCTCATCATTCAATGTGGCGGTACGATCCACGATCAAGGGATTCCCAGCGTGGCTGGGAAGCGCTTGAAGTGTTGGGATCTCGGACTCAGTGGAAGGGCCCGCAGCACCTTTTTCGAAGACGGCTTCAGGACAACCTCCAATACGTGGTGGCCGGCATGGCCAGCCAGAGCATAGAGCGACCGAGTAGATTTTCCAGGTGTACACAGGCGCCTGCGAGCATGCCGCTGTTCGAGGCCGTCGTATCGAAGGAAAGGCCAATGATCTGCTCCCTGGCACTGACTCGCTCGACCTCCTGGAAAACCGTCCTTGCGACTTCTTGTCCCGTTCCATCTTGTGCGACGGGGACTCCCAGGATCTCCTCGAAGTTCTGCCCGGTCGCAACCACGGCAATGCAGTCCTCTGAAGCCCATTTCGAAGTCGCTTTCGGTAGTAGTTTGCCGTCCCAGTGGGGAACCAACGGAGGAAGATCCTTGAAGGCCTCCCTTTCCAGTTGAATGGCAAGTGTCTCCCTGTTCCTGGTCCTTGAACGATGGACAGTGCTCGGCGAAATGACAAGCTGACTGACATCGTGGCCCAAGTCCTTCGCTGTCGCGATGTAAGCGCTCAAGGCCTGACGCACGGACAGCCCTTCTCGGTCCCAGGCCGACGTTAGCTCGATATTTAGGGACAGTATTTAGGTTTGTTGGTGCTCGCCGGGGTAATTTTGTTGCCGGTGCCTTGAAGTCGCCGTCCTCATCTTCCGACGATGTAGTAGACTATGAGGAAAGGCCCTCCTTCCCCTCCCTCTTTCCATCCCCCTCTTCCCTCCATCCCTTTCTCCATCGCTTCCCCTCCTCCCTCACTCTCTCCATCCCTCCTTCACTCCATTCCTTCCATCTCTCCCTCCATCCCTCTCTCCCTCCATCCCTCTCTCCCTCTCTCCCTCCATCCATCCATCCAACCCTCCCTCCCTCCCTCCCTCCCTCCCTCCCTCCCTCCCACTTGTCATCCCCATACAACTTTTCATAAATGTTCTCTTCACCCCCACTCGTGTCTCTATCCCCCTCCACCTTCCTTCCTTCCCCCCTCCTTCCTCCACCCCCACACCCCCTCCACCAGGCCGGATATGACCCCCCCCTCCACGCTCGCTCAATTAATCCACCCGGTCAATTTCATGTCGGCCGAGCGGTCTCAACTACCAGAGCAATTAAGTCGTTG
>JACEEZ010003110.1:20000-27463 GCA_016584305.1 Chionoecetes opilio
TCCCTTACCCTCCTTCACCTCCTTCCCTCCCCTCCCTTCTCTTATTTCCCTCCTTCCTTCCCTCCCCTAGGTGACTCATTCGCCCTCAGGTAAGAAAAGCAGAAACAGGGAAGATTGCGAAAGAGGAAGTACTCATAATGTGGGATAAAGAGGAATAGGAGGAAGAGGTAAAAGTAAAGACTGGAGCATACGCTAATCTGCGCGTGGCATCCGGTGCTCATCTCCGTGGCATTACTTTATTATTATGATTATTATTATCAATTTCTTAATTACCACTATTGATTTTGGTATTATTATTAGTAGTAATAGTAGCAGTGGTATATAACAGTTGTAGTAGTCGTAGGTGTAGAGGTAGTAGTGATTTTTGTTGTAGTAGAGTTAACATTTATGGTAATGATGAAAATGATAACGATAATGATAACAGTAACCACGATATCAGTAATGATATGATGATAGTAACATGAGTTACTTCATGACAACAGTAATCAAATCGAAAATGTCCCTATGAGAGAGAGAAGAGAGAGAGAGAGAGAGAGAGAGGGGAGAAGAGAGAAAAGAGAGAGAGAGAGAGAGAGAGAGAGAGAGAGAGAGCAGTGAATCAGAAAAGGTGAGGGATCTTTACAAGTCCTTCAAGTTACAAATCCCCCTGGGTGACGAGGGAAGGAAGCGCGTTCAGAGGGGGAAGGAGGGAATTACCAAAACCCCCCCCTTTCCTTTCCTGCCTTCCCTCCTTCCTTCCCTTCCCTCCCTCTCCTCCTTCCTTTCCTTTCTCCTTTAAGAATTTTTTAAAAATTTTTAAAAATTTAATTTTTTTTTTTTTTGGGGGGAAAAGGGGGCCCCCTTTTTTTTTTTTTTAAATTTTTTTTTTTTCCCTTTTTTTTTAAATTTTTCCCAAAAAAATTTTTCCCCCCCCCCCTTTTTTTTACCCCCTTTTTCCCCCCCCCCGGTAAAATTGAAAAGGTCAAAAAAAAAGGGGGAAAAGGGAAGAGGGGGGAAAAAGGGGGTAAAAAAAGGGGAAGAAAAAAAAGGGAAAAAAGGGAAAAAAAAGGGGGGGGGGGGGGGTTTTTTTTTTAAAAAAATTTTTTTTAAAAAAAGGGGTTTTTGGGGGAAAAAAACCCCCAAAAATTTTTTTTTTTTTCCCCCCTTTTAATTTTTTTTTTTTTTTTTTTTTGGGGGGCCCCCCCTTTTTTTTTCCCCCCCCCCTTTTTTGGGGGGGGGGGAAAAAAGGGGGAAAAAAAGTTTTATGTTTTAAAAATTTGGGGGGGGGGGAAAAAAAAAAAAAAAAAAGGGGGGGGGGGGAAAAAAAAGGGGGGGAAAAAAAGGGGGGGTTTTTTTTTTAAAAAAAAAAAGGGGGGGGGGGGGAAGGGGGGGGGGGGGGAAAAAAAAAATTTTTTTTTTTCCCCCCCCCTTTTTTTTTCCCCCCCCCCCTTTTTTTTTTTTTTTTTTTTTTTTTTTTTTTAAAAAAAAAAAAGGGGGATTAAGTTTTAAAAAAAACCCCCTTTTGGGGGGAAAAATTAAGGGGGGGGGGGAAAAGAAAAAAAAAGGGGGAAAAGGAGGAAAAAGGGGGGGGAAAAAAAAAAAAAAAAAGGGGGGGTTCTTTTTTTAAAAAAAATTTTAAAAAAAAATTTTAAAAAAAACCCTTTTTTAAAAAATTTTTTTGGGGAAAAAAAAATTTTTTTTTTTTTTTTTTGGCCCCCCAAGGGGGGTGGGGGGGGGGGGGGTTTGGGGGGGGGAAAAGGGGCCGGGGGGGGGTTTTTTTCCCCCCGGGGTTTTTAAACCCCCCTTTTGGGCCCCCCCCCCCTTTTCCCCCCGGGGGGGGGGGGTTTTGGGGGGGGGGAAAAAAATTTTAAAAAAAATTTGGGGCCCCGGGGGTAAAAAACCCAACCGGCCCCCCCCAAAAAAAAACCCCCCCCCCCCCCCAAAAAAAATTTTTTTTTGGGGGGGGGGGGGAAATTTTTTTTTTAAAAAAAAAAAAAAAAAGAAAAAAAAAAAAAAAAAAAAAAAAAAAAACCCCCCCCCTTTTTTTTTTTCCCCCCCCCCTTCCCCCCCCCCCCCTCCCCCCTCCCCCCCCTCCCCCCCCCCCCCTCCCTCCCCCCCCCCCCTTTTCCCCAAATTTTTGGGCCCAACCCCCCCCCCCCCCCCCCCCTTTTTTTTTAAAAACCCCTTTTGGGCGGGGGCCCTTCTTCCCCCTATTTTCTTATCTTATATCTTCATCATCACCTCAAATTTTTTACCTCTTTTTTCTTCCTTCTCCCAACCCTCACTTCCCCGCGACCTTGGGGTTTCCCCTTTACACACACACACCACAGAGAAAAAGAGAGAGAGGGGAAAAGAGAAAAGAGGAGAGAGAGGGGAGAGGAGAAAAAGAGCAAAAGAGAGAGAGAAAAGGGGCGGGGAGCGCCGGGGAGTTTATTCAGACATGGCGTCGTCCCGGCCCCCACCCCCCCCGCGTTTTTTTGGGTTTTTAATTAACGGGCACGATCCCCTGGCGCCCCTTGTTTGCTTTGTGGGCGTGTGTGTGTGCGTGGTGTGTTTGTTGTGTTTGGGGGGGTG
Source organism: Chionoecetes opilio (assembly GCA_016584305.1). Lineage (NCBI taxonomy): Eukaryota > Metazoa > Arthropoda > Malacostraca > Decapoda > Majidae > Chionoecetes > Chionoecetes opilio. The sequence goes on from JACEEZ010003110.1 coordinate 22,554, forward strand.
TGTGTGGTTTTGTGTTTGTTGTTTGTTTTGTTTGTGTTTTGTTTGTTTGGTTTTTTTTGTTTTTTTTTTTTTTTTTTTTTTTTTTTGGGGGGGGGGGGGGGGGGGGGGGGGGGGGTGTTTTGTGTGGTTTTGTTGGGTTTTTGGTTGTGTTTTTTTTTTTGTTTTTTGGTTTTTTTTTTTTTTTTTGTTTTTTGTTTTTTTTTGTTTGTTTTTTTTTTGTTTTGTTTGTTTTTGGTGGTTTGGTTTTTTTTTTGTTTTTTTTTTTGTTTTTTTTTTTTTTTTTTGTGTTTTGTTTTTTTTTTTTTTTGTTGTTTGTTTTTTTATTTTTTGTTTTCTTTTTTATTTGGGGCGTCCTTTTTTTTTTTTGGGTTTTTTGTCTTTGTTTTTTCTTTTTTTTAAAATTTTTTTTGTATTTTCATTTTTTTATTTTTGAAATGTTTTTTTGTTTTTATTTTTTTGTATCTAAAAATTTTTATTCCCAAATTTTTTTCATATTTTCTTCCCAATTTTTCTACCAAATTTTTTTTTCCTTTTTAAAATTTTTTTTTTTTTTATTTGGGTTTCCCCTTTGTAAATTTATTTTTTTAATTTTTACCCCCAACAATTCTTTTATTTGCCCCTTTTTAAAATTTAACCTTTTTTTTTTTTTTTTTTTTTTTTTTTTTTTTTTTTTTGAATTTTTTCCCCCCCTTTTTCCCGGTTTTTTTTTTTTTTTTTTTTGGGGGTTTTTTTTTTTTTTTTTTTTTTTTTTTTTTTTTTTTTAAACGGGAAACCCCCCAACCCCCCCCCCTTTTTTTTTTTTTTTTTTTTTTTTTTCCGCCCCCCTTTTTTTCCCCAAACCCCGGGCCCCCCGGGGGAATTTCCCGGGGGGGACTTTTTTTTTTTGGTTTTTCCTTTTTTTTTTTTTGTTTTTTTTTTTTTTTTTTTTTGGGGTTTTTTTTTTTTTTTTTTGGGTTTTGGTTTTTTTTTTTTTGTTTTGTTTTTTTTTTTTTTTTTTGGGGGCCGGGGGGGTTTTTTTTTTTTTTTTTGTTGGGGAATTTTTTATGGTTTTTTGTGTGTTTTTTGGGGCCCCAATTTGTTTTTTTGTTTTTTTTGTTTTTGGTGGTTGTTTGTGTTTTTTTTGTTTTTTTTTGGTTTTTTTGGGGGGGGTGTTTGGGTTTTGGGTTTTTTTTGTGGGGGGGGTTGTTTTTTGGGGGCCTTTTTTTTTGTGTTTTGTGTGTGTTTTGTTTTTTGTGTGTGACTTTTTGTGTTTTATTTTGTTTTGTGTGTTTTTGTTTTGTGGTGTGGGGGTGTGTGTGTGTGTGTGTGTTTTTGTGTGTTGTGTGTGTGTTTTGTGGGGTGGTCATTTTTTTTCGGGGGTCCAAAAATTTTTTTCCCCCACATACAAAAATTAAATGAAAAAAACATTGATTCAGGGGAAAAATTTTGGTTCTGAAATAAAAATGTCCCAGGGAAAAAAAAGAAAAAATAAAGTCGCATGCAGAAAAAAACACAAAAATAATGAATAAAAGAAAGATGAAATGAATGCGTTAACCCCACTCTTGAAAACCCTTAGAGTGAAAAATGCATAGCCCCCATTTTTTTTGCTGTTGTAATTGAGGACGATGTTTAGGAAAATACTATCACGGGCTATAAATACCCGTTAAACTATACTACGACTACTAATTACTAATCCCACACTAAATACTACTACTAATACTAACCCTTTTTTTACTACTCTACTTCTACTACTACTAAAGTCTACTACTTTTTACGGGCTTTATGGAACTAAACCTCACTATACTACTCACTACTACTACAAATACACTATTTCTAATACTATACTACTACTACTACACTTTTACTTTCTACTACTTTTTCTACTCTTTTTCACTACTTACTATACTACTACTAACCCCACTCCTACTACTATACTACTCCCACTATTACTTCTACTATTTACTACTATTTTTACTACACTACTAAATACTAACTAATTTGAAATTTTGACTACTAAAATACTAAAATACTATTTCTACTACTACTACTACTACTACTACCACTACTTTCTACTACCTATACTACACTTTTACTACTACTACTACTACACTACAAGTTTCACTACTTCTAAAGATGCCCGGATGGAAAATATCCCACTACTACTACTAAATACTACTACCACTACTACTAAAAACCCCTACTAACTAACCCCCATTCTTTTTACTACCCAATACTTTTACACTACTAATAATAATAATAAAAATAAAATACTTTTTTTTACTACTAAATTAAATACACTCACTTATACTATCCCACAAACAACTACTACTACTACTAAACCTACTACTACACTATACTAGGACTACTACTCTACTACTACTTTTTTACTATACCATACTACTACTACAAATATTAAAGTAAACAGGAAAAGTGCATGGGGGAAGAGAAAGAGAGAGAGAGAGTAGGGGAGAGAGAAAGGGGGAGGAGAGAGAGAGAGAGGAGAGGGGGAAGAGAGGTAGGGGGAAAAGGGGAGGAGAGAAGGGTTGTTTTAAATGGTTTTTGTATTTGGTTTTTAGGGAATTTGGGGTTTGGGTCGATTCGGTTTGGGATGGGTGGATACGTTTTATTTAAATTTACCGAACCTACAACACCTTATTTTCCCGGGAAAAAAAAACACACACACACAAAACACACACACACACACACACACACAACACACCACCCCACACACAAAACACACACACAACACACCCCCACCACACAAACACAAACACCACACACACCCCAAAACCCCATACACACACACACAAAACATAACGAAAAGATAAATGCAGAACCTGAGACAGGACCACAGAGTAAAGCATATGCCCGTAAAACCAACACACAAACCCCCACACAACCCCACTTCAGGGTTTTTCTCCGTAGTGTTTAAGGGGAGGAAAAGCCGGTTTTACAACCGAGAAGTCCCGGGCTCGATCCCCCCGGGGGGAGCGGAAAAAAGATGGGTTGTTTCCTTCCCCAAAAAAGCCCCCGTCCAACCCCCGGAAAATTGGAAGGGTACCGGGGGGTTAGCCGGGGTTTGTGGGCCGCCCCCCCGGGGGTGCTGGCTTCGGCCCAAAATAACACTTTAAAAATGAATGATAAAAATGTTGATAGGGGGACGGGGCCCTAGAGCTTTGCTCAGGCCCCTGTAAAAATTTCACCCAGATGAACACACAAACACCACACACAAAAACACACACCCACACAAAACCACATTACACACAACCCCACACACAAAACCACCCCCACACACACACACACACCCCAAAACACAAAAACCAAAAAAACAAACCAAACAACAAATAAAGATAAAAAGCCAAATGGCCCTTTGTACCCCTACAACACACACACCCCCACGGGACAAGCCACACACATATAAAACCCCACACCACACACACACACACACACACACATAGAGAGGAGCAAATTTTTTTTAGCATTTGAAAAAGGTCTTGATGTTCCCCTTTTTCATGAAAAAAGACAAAGACATGAAAACTTAAAGATTCCGCCCTTTGGTGTGAAACCCGGGGGGGCGCGCACCACAGGGGGTCAACCCCCCCCACCGCCCCCCTCTGTCCCCTTTCACCGCCCCCCCCACCGCCAACCCCCCCTTATCACTCCCCTTCCCCCTCTCTCCTCTTCTCTCTCTCTCTGATAAAAACTCATTTTCTACCACTTTTTCTCCTTTCCTTTTTTAAAACGCCCCTTTCCTTTTTTTATCTCTTTTCTCTTCTCCTCTCTTTTTTTTCCCCCGCCCTCAAAGGGCCCCCCCCCCCCTCCCCCCCACCCTCGAAACCCCCCCTCACCCCCCCGCACCCCCCCTCAAGCATAACATAACCCACTCAACACTTTTCCCGAGCGCTTGAACATCGAAGGAAGTATCAAGGTTAAAATAGAACTCAAGTTATAAGTTACAGGAATAAAACAAATATATTACTGAATACTGAAATATATACGTCAATAAACACACAAATAAAGAGATATAACATGTCCTTAAGTAGCTTGAACACATCGAAGGAAGCATAAACAGTGAAACAGAATAATAAGAAAAGTAAAAAAGTAAAATAAACCTAAAAAATAATAAACATAAACCCAACCAGAAGAAAAATAAACCCAACAAATATAAATCAACATTAGAAAACAATATGAAATAGAAGTAAACATTAATATATATACGATATAAGAACCAATAACTATACATAAATTGGTTGATACTGAAATATACACGTCAATAAGACATACATAAAAACAATATAACATGTAATTGATAACTGTTTGGATATCCACCTCTCTATTTATTTCAGGGAATTAATATGGCTGTGAATTTACCTCTGCGATTGTTTTTTGCATCTATATAAAATTCTATGAACCGAATACAACACCATTTATACAACCCTTCTCTCTCTCTCTCTCTCTCTCTCTCTCTCTCTCTCTCGCTCTCTCATCTCTCTCTCTCTTTTCTCCTCTCTCTCTCCCCTCTCTCTCTCTCTCTCTCTCTCTCTCTCCTTCTCTCTCTTCTCCCCCTCTCTCTCTCTCTCTCCTCTCTCCCTCCTCTCTCTCTCTCTCTCTCTCCCCTCTCTCTCTCTCGTCTCCCTCTCTCTCCCTCTCTCTCTACTCTCTCTCTCCTCTCTCTCTCTCCTCTCCCTCTCTCTCCTTTTCCCTTCTCTCTCTCTCTCTCTCTCCTCTCTCTCTCTCTCCTTCTCTTCTCTCCTCCTCTCTCAGCTCCTCTCTCTCTCTCTCTCTCTCTCTCTCTCTCTCCCTCTCTCTCTCCTCCTCTCTCTCCTCAATGACAGGAAATTAAAAATAGCGTTAGTATTGATTAATTATAATTGTGATGTGATAAAGATTTGTTTGTTGCAGCGGGTGTCCTGCTGTGTTGACATGAATGT
>JACEEZ010003111.1:0-17883 GCA_016584305.1 Chionoecetes opilio
TTACGCTCGAAGGTTTCCTCTTCCGAGGTCAAGTAAGCGACCGCTCACGAGCTGCAGGCAATGGAGGACATTTCCCTCTTCGTGGCCCCTGTACGCCACAAAGTGGAATGAGGCCATGATCCCTCAACGACCTCCTGTTCATGCGAGACCTCTCTGGAGGGATCCCCAAACAGGGGGGCGGACATGGCGCTCAAAGCCTTCCGTCGTCACCTTTGGTACGTCTCGGAGGACCTTGTGGCTCTGTCCTTCATGGACGAGTGAATCAGCAATGAGGACAAGGAGGCCATGGTCAGGAACCTGTTCAGACGTGAGAGAAAAGGCCTCAAGCGACTGGCCGGGAAGAGGTTCTCCCCGGACATTGACCTGAAGGACCTCGTGACCTCCAGGTCTAGGAGGACCCTGGATAGCCTTCTTCCTGGACGGGAGGAAGAAGTGGGAACCCTCTTGGAGAAGAGTCCCGAGACATGGGAGACTGAGGCCACCTTCCTGGACATGAAGAGGAACGTCTCGCAGATGAAGGTGGTCAACGACGCGGCGGAGAGAGGTATCGCCTTGGCCACCTCCTTCAACTCGATCATCACCATGGACGAGGTCCAGCAACAGTACCTCCTGAAAGTAGTGGCCAAGCACAGGAGGGAGCAGCCTTTCACCTCCAAAGCAGCATATATGGAGTAAAAGGACAGTGTATTACATTTATTTACATTATTTACTTGCCTGTGCTGCTTTCACTGTACAAGTGTTCAAACGGAAAGGAATAACAGTACTTATTGATCAAACAACAACAATGTTTTGCTTATATTAACCTTGAGATGAAGATTTTTGTCTCAATAAAAAAAATGTATACTCGAATGTTACAGCTTTCTTTTAGTTACCTTACCAAATTAATTGACATCCAAAATTACCATCATTATCTTCAGTGAACCCTGAACAAAAGATAATCTTGTATGTAAAAGTAGGTAGTATGGATATACCAATACTCGGGATGACACTGACATCTTTATTCTTTGTGACCTTTTTCCTTTTTTGAAGTTTTTTGTGTTTACTTCTTCTTCGGGGGGGACTTCTAAATATTCTCCGATTGGAGCGATACTTTACTCGATTACGTGTATCACCAATTGGAACAAGAACAATATCATGCCCAGACAAATTTCCAAAATTTTGCTTTTTTGACCACCTTAATATATATATATATATATATATATATATATATATATATATATATAATATTATATATATATATATATATATATATATATATATATATATATATATATATATATATATATATATATATACTCGCCGTCATTATGGACTGCGCTACCAAGGTATGTAAAACTTTCCAAGATCTCAATATCATCACTGCACGCATGCCAGGAAACCTCAAGTCCCAAAGGCTTTGCCTTCTCGTGCAACGCCTCGAGAGCCAGGACCTCCGACGACTCAGCAAAGATTACTGCATCATCGGCAAAAACAAGACCAGTGATCTTGGTGTTGCCGAGGGATGCTCCACAATCACTTTGATCCACACTTTTGCCCAATACCCAGTACAATCACCATACACGTGTTGAAAAGTAATGGGGCAAAGACTCACCCTTGCCTCACTCTTGTATTAACAGGAAAGAAGCTGGATGCACCTCCCCCACACTTCATCACGTTCGGGGTAGATAAATGGGTACCTGAGGAAACCTGGGGAAGGTAACTGTGGTAACCTGAATGTTAGACTAGCCTTGTGTTCCAGGGTAACGGGTTGTCACCCACCACAGGCTCAAAGGCTAATGCGACGGAGATGAGCACCGAGGCCACGCGCAGCATAGCGTATACCCTCATCTTTACTCACCTTTGCTTGACATATCAAAAGCTTTTGATAGAGTCTGGCACAAATCTTTAGTTTCCAAGCTACCCTCTTTCGATTTATACCCTTTTTTCTGCACTTTCATTTCAAGTTTCCTTTCAAACTGTTATATTGTAGCTGTTGTAGACAATCATTGTTCTTCTAAGTCTATCACTAATTATGTTCCTCAGGGTTATGTCCTATCACTCCCTCTTTTTCTATTATTCATTAATGATCTTCTAAGTCTAACTCAATGCCCCACCAACTCTTATCAGCCTAAGAGTTGGTGGGGCATTGAGTTAGACTTAGAAGATCATTAATGAATATGACTCCACCCTGCATTCTTCTAAGTCGTTCCTCGCCACCGGGTGGCGAGTAGCAGACAGCACCCTGCATGAGCTCGGCAAGGTAGACAGACGGCCATATTATTAATGTTCATATTATGTGAAAATTCGGCTATCGCGTATAAGTATTCTGCTATCGCATTTTACGGCTATCACGTTTACCTAAATGTACCTCAACCTTCTTCTATGGCGCATCAAGCTATCGGGTTTTACGGTTATAACACATATGTCATGTTATGGCTAATGTGGCAATATAAGAGGCACATAATGGGAGGAAAGGACATACAGACTAGTCAGGTCAGGTCCAAATTATGTTATATTTTGTTCCAATGATGCATGCCGCTAACAAAACAAATCATTTCTTTTAAAATGGAATCTTAGTGTTTATCTCTTTCAAAATCAATCCTTTAACTAAACTTATAGTTCACCAGTAACAAAATATTATAATGTGCATATGGCACTTCATATATAATATTACAGCATTTTTTTTTTTTTCTTTTTCTTTACATTTCGGCCTATAGAGCCTGTAGGCAGTGACCTCCAGGTCTCGGATGGTAGGCCCTAGAGGTTCACTTAAGGGTTATGATGGTTGGCTTTCGCCCATGGTTGCGCAAGCAGGATTTTTATAGTGACGCCTGTAATTAGAGGCTCATGCTGCCCCACTGTGTCCCTCAATGCACTCGCTGTCGAAGATATAATTAATGGGCAGCATGTGGGTGTTCTTAGGCCACTCGACAATTGCCAAAGATTGTGGCACTTGGCGGGATTATAACTCGGTACACCAAGCTTGCCACTTCCAGATGATAACCACTCAGCCACCGCCTCCCCTGATATATACCTCGACCCTCGGCTATAGCGCATCAAGCTACAAGTTTTAAGTCTATCACGCCTTGTATATCTGCACAAATATGTCATATTACGCCCCAACCATGTTTATCGCAATACAATATGGTTGCCATGGCGGCAGCCAGTCTTGGCCGTACCTAGCAATGGGTTGCGGATTGGTTGTTTATTGATTGGCAACTGGGCCCGATTATTCGGTAAGGACCACCTGTATGCTAGGGACGGGGTACATCTCTCTCATAGAGCTATAGGGTTGTTGACGTGGAGAGTTGAGAGTGATATGGGGCTCAGAGTTTATTTTAGAGGCCAGGAGGGTGTGAAGGTGAAGAGCAGTAATCATGATAGTCAAGGAAGGAATACAGTTGGTCAAGGCAGGAAGAAAGACAGTAAGATTAGGAAAAAGACAAGGTTAAAAAAGACAGTCAGCGTAAATACAGGTAGTGGGAAAATTGATATGATGAAGAAGTGCAACTTAAAGGTTTATTATACAAACTGTAGGATTATGTTTAACAAGATAGATTTACGAAGTGGAATATCTAATGTAGAAGATTTTGATATCGATAGCATTAACATTAAAAGAAACATGGTTTGATATGACAGGCAAAGAATTTAATCCAGAATTTGAGATAGAAGGGTTAAAGCTATTTCACAAGGACAGGTTAGGCAGGAGAGGAGGAGTTGCACTTTATGCCAGGGTTACATTGCAGTGTTGTGTTAACAATGTTATAATAGCAGATGATAGTGTATAATTATATGGGTGGAGATTAAAGAAGGAACTGATAAGATGGTATTGAGTATAATTTAGCCTACAGGCCTCAAAATTTATTTGGATTCAGTTCCTATATCCATGGAGACACGTCCAACATTCATGACCTTTTCATAACTACTAACCCTTCTGTTTACACTGAAACTTTTTATCTCCGTTGGGCTCCTCCGATCACAATCTTAGTTCTGTAACCTATCCTATCGCTCCGGTGCCTCTTCGGGACCCACCTAAGCGGAGGTTCTTCAGGCATTTCAACTCAGCTAAGTGGTAGGACCTAAAGAAGTAGCTACTACTCTTATTTTCCATGGAATTATTATTTTAAATTGCTTCCGTGTCAGAGACCCTCTCTCTGTGATCTATTTGTGCAGAGCGCATTACTGAGGTTATTGTCTCTGGCATGGAGGCATAGTACATTCCTCACACTTTCTCTAATCTTTAAGCTCGTCAACCTTGGGGTTTAACTCTGCTTGTTCTCATGCTGCCCAAGATAGAGAGGCGGCTCACAGACGGTACCATAAGGATCCATCTCCTGACACTCATGCCCACTATATTTCTGCCCGTAATTATGCCAAATTTTTCTTAAAATTACAAAAACTCCTTCATTCATAGAAAATGTAAAAATCTTTCTGAATCCAACTCCTCTCGTGACTTTTGGCATCTAGCTAATAGCATCTCTAACATTTTTTCTTCTGCATCTATCTTTCCTAGCTTCACACAGATGGCTCCAAAGCTGTCTCATCTATTTCTAAAGCTGAACTTTTTGCTCAAACCTTTGCTAAATTTCCACTCTGGTTGATGAAGGGCCTGTTCCTCCTTCTCTTCCACCCACTGACTATATTATGTCTATTATTAAGATCCTACGTAATGATGTTTTCGTTACCCTTTCTGGCCTAGATCTTTGGAAGGCTTACGATCCTGATGGAGTCCCTCATATTGTTCTCAAGAACTGTGCTTCTGTGCTTGCACCCTGCTGGTCAAACTTTTTCGCCTTGTCTATCTACTTCCACCCTTCCTTCTTGCTGGAAGTTTGCTTACATCCAACCTGTTCCTAAGAAGGGTGACCGTTCTAATCCTTCAAAACTACCGTCCCATATCTTTGACTTTCTGCCTTTCTAAAGTTTTTGAATCTATACTTAATAAGAAGATTCTTGAGCATCGATCTACTCATAACAATCTATCTGATTCTCAGTACAATTTCCATAAAGGGCGATCTACTGGGGATCGTAAAGCTTTCCTAACTGAATCTTGGTCATCCTCCTTTAGGGGTTTTGGTGAAACTTTTGCTGTTGCCAATGACACATCAAAAGCTTTTGATAGAGTCTGGCACGAATCTTTATTTCTAAACTACCCTCATTCGGTGTCTATCCTTCTCTCTGCACCTTAATCTTAAGTTTATATTCAAACCGTGATATTGCAGCCACTGTAGACGATCATTGTTCTTCTCTTAAGTCTATCAATAGTGGTGTTCCTCAGGGTTCTGTCCTATCACCCACTCTCTTTCTATTATTCATTAATGATCTTCTAAGTCTAACTAAATGCCAGATCCACTCCTACGCTGATGAGTCTACCCTGCATTTTTCAACATCATTCATTAGAACTAAGTGATTCACAGAGAGATACCACAGAGCACCTAACTTATGATCCATAAATTTATAATTTCTGATTGAGGCAATGCAAACTTTGTTCAATGCCTCAAAAACCCAATTTCTTCACCTATCTACCCTACAAAACCTACCAGATATCTATCCCCTCTTCAATGACACTCACCTATCGTCTTCTTCTACAATGAACATCTTTGGACTATCCTATACCAAAAATCTGAACAGGCAAGGGCGTGTGTCGATCTGGGGAAGAAGCTATTAAGGATAGGCGAGAAAGAGCTGCCCTTGTTCCCAGGTGACGCCCTCTGCAGAGGTAGTGGCCGTGCTATGAGAGTGCGTCTGGCTCCGAAACCGAGACAAAAGTGCCCTGTAGGCTGAGTCGCAGGATGAAGGTTTCACGAACGGGGTTGGCACACTAGCGGACTCACACGTGGCTCCCATGGCACACGGTCGGGGAGTGGAGCGGCGGCAGCGGCTCAAAACATTTATGTTGATCATATCTTTTTGTAGAGGCATTGCATCAGTGAACATTGACCTCGATGTGGCAGCAGAGGGAGTGTAGCTCTACAAATTCTACTATACAATATGCCACACAATGGTTTGTAGACTATGAATTATTGTTGTAATCAATCCATTTATATATGCGTGTATTTATTTTGTTAATGGCTTCCAATCTTATCTGTGTATTGGACTAGGTTTTATTTATTTTCTCTCTCTAATGATATGGCATTAGCATTGGCAGGTGCAGTACAATGTTTTAATTATGTACAGGATATTACTGATACCTACTTTGACAGATGTTGTTGTGACACCAATTTGGAGTGCTCCTAATCCCCAGTACCAGCCACATCCACCACATCAGGTCCCATAGCCTCCCACCACATCAGCCCACATAGCCACAGCCTTCCACCACATCACCCACCACAGCCACAGCAAATGGATGGTATTGAGAGTTATAACAGTAACATTTGCATGATGTGATAACCTCACCAATGGATTTTAGACATGATGTAATTTTCCCTTGTTTCGATACATTTCCGTATACAGTCTCTCAGAAAGATATCAACAATGAGTGGTTTTGAGGTGTGTCCCAGGAGCCTCTGCTGCCCTACATGGTGCCTCCACCAGCAGCACCAGTGACCTCACCTCACATGGATGCTGCAGAGGGTAAAAACCCATCGAGTATTTCCTTCTCAAATATGCATAATACCAGGGTGCTAGTGTTTGTTTGTTTTTGATACTGTCAGTTACTTTTTCTTATGTCTAAAACTGTTAACCAAGCTTTTCTTCTCACTACAGGCTCACATGTTCTCCTCATCTTCTATACCCACTTCCTATTCACCATCCTACATGTCTCTCCATACTGCTTATTTACCTCATTCCTATGAAGAACATAATGAAAATACTTTCGGCCATTATTGCTATTAACTAAGAACTTGTTTTTTTTCAACAGATGATGTTACAAACAAATATCAGCGATGGTCACCAGGATGTCCAAGCCTCAAAATGCCCAAAAGACGTAATATTTCAGGAATATTAATTTGCTCTTCCTATTGTACCATACATTTTTTTAGATTTTAAGTGACTGTAAAAATCATACGCATCTTTTTGGCGTTATATTTGTCAAAATATTTATTTCGTACATCTACTAGTCGTCTCACTCTTGCATCCTTCTGTTTCTCAAATACTCCAACGCTATCCTCCCATTTATCAGGGGGTCATCCTCTCTCACTCACGGCATAATTATATTCTACACATGTATATCCTTCTTGTCATCTCACTCTCACCCATTCTTTCCAGGTGTCCAAACCATCTCAGTGTTCTGTGCTTCACCACCACCACTACTCCGCACTCTCACCATTCACCACCCTTCTCCATTACTAGCATACAAAAACTTATATAAACATTTATAATACATAATTATGTTACTAAGTTAGTACTTATTGCAAACAATGTGTAACACTTTCCATATTCTCAGGGACACACAATAATAAGGCTCCTGCGGAACACCATTTACAGGCAGCGTAGGCGACTACAGCAAATGGGGAGGGAGGCTGTGAGAACACCACAACAGCTGATAGCGACGGCTGCTAATTTTCTTCCCCCGAAGGTGCTTGATTTTTTTAAAGGACAGATATCAAATGCCGTCACCAGCAAGAAAGGTAGAAGGTTTGTGGTACAGGAGAGGAGGTTTGCTCTAGCGGTATATCACAACAGCCCAAAAACTTATAGATATCTTTGTTCAATATTCATGCTTTCTTCAGTTTCAACATTGCATTCATGGTTAAGAAAAATTGTTTTTGAATGTTGGCTGGAGCAAACAAACTTGCAATCCTGAAAAAGAAAGCAAGGCAATGCCAAAGGAAGAGACTCTTTGTGGCATTGTATTTGACGCAATGAGTATCAAAGAATATCTTCATTTTGACCTTGCCTCTGATTCCATTATTGGTAGGGAGGATTTTGGTGAACATGGCAACAGTTTGAAACCAGCAAACCATGCATGCACTTGTGTTCATGATTAAAGGGTTGGTAAAATGGAAAATGGTTTAGGATATCTCTTTTATTCGGGGGATTAACACTTCCAGATTGAGGAATTATATGAAATGGCCATAAGTAAAGTTCAAGAAACGGGATTTAGAGTAATTTTCACAGTTTGTGACCAGGAAAGGGTGCATCGTTCTCTGTTTCAAACTCTTGGAATGACCAAATAAAATCCTTCTTTTAGAGTCAATAGAGAACGGGTACATTATTTTTTATGACTCACCTCATCTTTTGAAAAGCCTCAGGAACACTATTTTGAAATATAAAATTTAAGTTGGGGGAATATCATTTCATGGGACCATGTGAAGAACTTTTTTTAAAGATCATGAGGGAAGATTAGACTTGCACCTAAATTAACAAATAAACATGTGTATGAAGAAAGCTTTTAAAAAATAAGGTGAGTCGAGCTGCTCAAGTAATGAGTCGTACTGTCGCAGCAGGCATTTATACGCATTCCATTGCAGGCTTGCTGCCACAGGAAGCTGTCCATACAGCAGAATTTGTATATGAAGTGGATAGACTATTTGATTGCTGTAATAGTTCACTTGCTTTTCATTTCAAAAATGTTCGAGGGCGGTTTAGTTCAAAATCTTGTCATATGGAATTCATTACTAGTATAACAACAATATATAAAGTCATGGGAAGTGGTTACTCCACCTCGTGTGCACATTCACTGTATAGATGGCTGGCTCATTAACTTGGCAGCGCTCAAAGCTCTTTCGCAGACCTCCAGAGCTTTAAAGTAAATTACCTACTTAACCGCAGACTCAATCAGGATTTCCTGAAAATATGTTTGCAAATTGAGGAATTAGATTCGGGAACTGTGATCATCCCAGTGTATATAATTTCATGAGGGGTTAAAATCAATAATGACCCATGACCTTTATTCAGTTCCCTCTTGTAGTAATTCAGAGGCAGATGACTCACAGTTTCCTTGACCTAATCTCAAACTGGGAATCAGTGACCCTTACCCACTACTTCAGATTCTGACTCTGAATCTGAAGATACAGTGGTAGCCAGCTTGCCACTTGCTGAAGTGAATGCTCTTGTGTATATAGTTGGTTGGACATGCAAAAGATTTTTGAAAACTCATGATTGTCCAAATTGCAGGAGTATTTGTTAGAATGTAGGTCATAGTTAGATAGCAGCAGTATATTGTTGTTTGTTTTTAAGCTCAAAGTAATGTAAAGTATATATTTTTTTTTTTTTTTTTGTTACATGTGTGCCTATAGCGCTGTAGGCAGTGGTGACCCAGGGCTCGGATGGTAGGCTCTGGAGGTTCACTTAAGGGCTGTGATGGTTGGTCCTCGCCCGTGGTGGCGCAGGCAGGATTTTTATAGTGACTCCTGTGATTAGAGGCTCATGTCGCCCCCTCTCTCGCCTCCTATGCACTCGAGTCACTATAAAAATCCTGCCTGCGCCACCACGGGCGAGGACCAACCATCACAGCGAAGTAGAGTTGATGGGCAGAGCATGTGGGTGTTTTTAGGCCACTCGACGGTGCAGAAAGGTTTTGGGTTTCTTCGGGGATCGAACTCGGGTCACCGACAACGCCAGTCGGAGACGCTGACCACTCCGGTACCACCTCCCCCGAATGAATTTGGGGGGCTCTCCATACCCACTGAAAATGTGACTCAGCACTTTTCAGAGGTGAAGGCGGTGCTCCATGGGAGCTTGGAGAAAGCACTGTAGGGGAGGAGAGTCTCCCAAACGTTAGTATCTCTTAGAAAATCACAAGTTTGGGTCTCCTTTGCATTTGTGTTCCAGCCACCTAACCACGAGCATTCATTTTATATATGTCAAACTTAGAATATTTTATACTCTTTTAATAGGAGAAATAGGGAGGTAAGAAGGTTTAAAGGAAGAAAAAATAAAGATAGTCAAGTTGAATTAAACCAAGTTAATTAAGTTCATTAAACAAGTACACTTTTGTTTACAGGTGTGTCAACAAGACTTTCATTTAAAGGTTTGTTATATTTTTTTTATTGGTTTATAATGTATTCCTGCAAAACTGTCTCTGCTTTGTCCTACTGTGCTACTGCATGTACTGTATCTAAGCTGTTGCTTTTGTATTTCTCCCTGCATATAATGTTTCCTCCACTTTGTTGCAGTGCATTATAACTGTACATATACTGCTTACCCTGGGGAGGCGGTAGCGGAGTGGTTAGCGTCTCCGACTGGCGTTCTCGGTGACCCGAGTTCGATCCCCGAAGAAAACCAAAACCTTTCTGCTCCGTCGAGTGGCGTAAGAACACCCACATGCCCTGCCCATCAACTCTACCTTCGACCGCGAGTGCATCGGAGGACACAGGGGGGCGGCATGAGCCTCTAATCACAGGCGTCACTATAAGAATCCTGCCTGCGCCACCACGGGCGAGGGCCAACCATCACAGCCCTCAAGTGAGCCTCCAGAGCCTATCATCCGAGCCCTGGGTCACCACTGCCTACAGGCGCTATAGGCAAAAATGTAAAAAAAATAAAAAAACCTATATACTCGCTTGTATATAGTATATTTGAATTTTGTATATTATTTTTTTTCTTTATATTTATTTGTTTTATTTGTTTGTTTTTTGTTCACCCCCAATACTTTGGCATTTGGTATCTGTCCTCATTTTTCTCAGGCTCTACAGGACAACAACAGGTTTGTGCTGTTTGTTACAACATGCTACTCAATAATGGTTTCAACTTTTAATTTCCTTTGCAGTAGCTCTAATGCTTATTATAAATATGCGATATTTTTATTGGTTATATGTCGTTTACATACCTTTTGTTGCCTGTTTTGTCAATTGTAATGTATGCTAAAAGCTTTTGCTTTGTTGCTTTCTGTTCTCAACCTGTATGCTGTATAGCATAGCGTTGCCACGCCATTTGTTAGTTTTTAATATAAAACTCTTGATGAGCTTTCTAAAAAGGTGGTGCAGCATGTTTTGCAACAAGCTCATGTGTTCTTTCGTGCTATGCATTACAGTGTCTTTTACTGCTGCCTTTAATGCATGTTACTGTTGCTCGTTATGCAGTGATTACCGGAGTGGTTGTCGGGAGGCTATCCCAGGGAGAAGCGAGCATTATTTCCCGTAGGTTTATTGATAGAGAACAAGATAAGCGGGACCACCAGCGGAGAGCTGGTGTTAGCGGTCTGCCTGCTGTGTAGCAACTGGTTACATGAAGTGCCTGAGGGGCAATGCGCTGTTGCAGTGTTGTGGCGCAGTTGCAATGTAACAATCTGTGTATGTTTATTAAGAGGCGTGCCAATATGTATGTGTGACTGTCTTGTATGTAATCACATGTCCACACCTCCCTCCCCCCTCACGCTCGTAGCTCTAGTCTCGAGCTGACTACTTTTCCATGAGCCTCTTAGAACGGTGCGGGGCCACTAGGGAGTGAATTAAAGGGGACGTGATTTTCTCGTCCGAGCAAGGGGACACAGGGATGTGGGGGAGGGGTTCATCGCTAGGGGATGGAACGGGTCGGAGAAAACGATGGTTTCGCAACCTGACACGCCCACTAGGAAGACGCACCTCGAAGTCCCTGGTCGTGCCACAGCCCATGACAACCCCGACCTTGTCCCAGCGGTGTGATGTCGGGTCCTGAATACGGGCGGTATGGCCGACACACAGCCTGGGAAGGGGACGGGCGTGCTGGTCGTACTGAGCCTTGACCTGCTCAGCGCAGGCGACAGCTCGGCGATCACAGTCCTCTGTGCGGGCCTGCCACTCCTCCGAGAAGGACTCAGGATGGGCAGGGACACAGGAGCGGAGCGGGTTGCCATAAAGTGTCATCGCAGGGGATCGTCCCGTGGAGTTAGTGTTGCGCAGCTCCAGGAGACCCCTGTCGAAGTATTTACTGTCGATGTTGCCATTGGGCGCCGTCTGAGAATGAGTGTTTTACCGACTTGACGGCCGCCTCGGCGTGGCCATTAGACTGGGGGTAATGCGGCGAAGATACCGCGTGGTGGACACCCCAGTGCTCCGTGAAGTTCCGGAAGTCGGTGCTGGTGAATTGGGCTCGCCGTCAGTCCTGAGCGGAGCGGGACACCAACTTCCCGGAAGTATCGGCAGAAAAGCCGTATGGTGTGCGGGGCGGTAGTATCGGCCCCGCAGGGGACGACCACAGGCCACCCGGAGAGTCTGTCCGCGTTTGACCAGAACGACTTCCCGGCGACGGAGAAAAAGTCTGCGGAGACGGACTCGAAAGGCCTGGAGGGTGGTCGTCGCACAGTAGTGGTTTCTGTTGCTGACTGGGCTGTAGGATCTGGCATGCCTCGCAGGCTTGAACGGTGCTGGTAATGTCGGCATCGATACCTGGCCAGAAGACAGTCTGCTGTGCCCGGCGCTTCGTGGCTGCAACACCTCGGTGACTGTCGTGGAGCCGAGCAGGGGTGCGGCGGCGGTGGGCTGCAGGAACCACAATTATCTGCCATACAGGACCAGCTCCCCGTCTGCGTACAAGCAGTCACGGAATTTTCAGTAGGGGAGTAGAGAGCTGTGCAGAGTGTACCGGTTAGGAGGGAATCCTGACGTCACGCAGTCCCGTAGGCGGGTGTATGACGGGCCCGTCGCTGCTGTGGCTCGGAGTTCCTGGATCGTCCTATCGGTGTCTCGATGTAACGGATCGAGGTGGGAAGGATCTTGATTTTGGTTGATGGCGTTGAGGGACACGACGCTCCTGAGGTGTGCTGCGGCTTCGGCGCACACCATCTCGTCCTCTGGCGTGGGGCGGCTAATTGGGGCTCGTGACAGGGCATCAGGGATGCAGAGCTGCTTCCCAGCACGCCACACAGCCGTGAACAGGTAGGGCGAAACCTTCTCCTTGAGGCGTTGGAGGCGAGGGTTCTCAACCGCGTCCAAGGTGTAGTGGTTGATAATCGGGATAAGGGGTCGATGGTCCGTCATCAACGTGAAGCTCTGTAGTCTTTTCAAGTAAAGCCTGCACTTCGACATGGCCCAGGCGGCGGCGAGCAGCTCGAGTTCAATGGTGGCGTAGCGGGTCTCGGCGTCAGCGAGGAATCTTGAGCCACACTGAACGAGGCATGTGCGTCCCTGGCCATGGTCTTGCAAAAGGGCGTAACCAAGCACGTAGAGGTGAGAGGCATCAGTTTGAAGAATGACTGGAAGTGATGGGTCAAAGTGAGCGAGAATCGGCGGTCGAAGCAGCGCCGTCTTGACACGACTGAAGGCCTCGTCGTGATCAGTTGTCCACGTAAACGTTCTTTTCGGGCTCATCAGGGGGCGGAGTGGCTGGGCGGCGGCGGCGATGGCTGGGGTGAACTCTGGCAGCTGGTTCACCAGGCCCATAAATGAGCGGAGGTCACTCAAGTTAGCGGGAGTCGTGAAGTCCCGGATGGCACTGACTGTCCTCGTCCGCGGCCACGCCCTCAGCTGAGAGGTTATAAACCCCCAGAAGCTCAGACTAGGCGCGGCAACCCCAAAATTGTCTTAGTTAAGCGTGATCCCGTACTTTCGACATCTAGTGAGCATCTGGTGGATACATTGGAGATGCGTGGGAAGTCGTCGTCGAAGAGGAGAAAGTTGTCAATCACCTTAACGCAGTTATCTGCACCCTGCAGGGCCAGGTCGCTGCGGAGACAGTCAGCGTCACCGGTAGCCGAGAAACCCATGGGGCCTCTGCAGTGTTGAAAGCGGCCGTATGGTGTGATAAAGGTTGTCAGGTGTTGGTCGTCCTCGTGTAGTTCCAACTGCCAGTACCCACACAAGGCGTCCGCTGTGGTGAAAAAACGCGCTGACGGGTTAACACTGCGGACGGCGGTGAATGGAGTTGGGGCAGGATGTGTCGGGCGGGCCACTTGAGAGTTCAGCTTCGTCAAGTCAATCGTGATTCCCACGCCTTTATCCTTAGCCACGACGACTAGCGGGTGACACCACTCTGAAGGGTCGTCACCGGCAGGCTTGATGATCCCCTGACGTGTCATGGACTCAAGTTCCTCCTGAACTTGACGCTGGAATGCGAAGGGAACCTTCCTCGGTGTGTGAATGGCGAACGGTACGGCTCCCTCCTTCACGTGAATCCTCATGGGTTTACCCACCATGGGTTTCAGAGTAGCCGTCTTGAGATCCACCTTGGAGAGTAAAACGTCCGGAAACTCGCGCAGGAAGTGCGCCCGTGTAAGCAGACGGGGACGTGGTAGGAGGGAAAGTCAGCTCAGCGCATCTGTTGACGTACTTTACCTCCAATAGTGGCTTCGGGAAGGCAGGTGAAATGATAGCCAGCTCCATGCAGTGGCGTAGGAGAGGAGAGGCGTTTTATTACCCTCGTGTACCTGTATCTTGGCAGTACAAGATTTCCCGTGGAGCCATAAAGTAGCATAAAAGCATCCCACAGCAGGTGCCATTTCTGACCCATCCGCCGTCAGCATAGTAGTGGACGGTAGAGGCTGTAGGCTGCTGAGGGGGATGTGAAGCATTTGCAGGTGTCTCGTGCCGATGACAGTGACGTCGGCGCCTGTGTCTGGTAAATCTGGAGCCTTGAAGTAGACTCGCCGTACACCAGGTGAAAAGCAGTCAGGGTGGGAGTCATGGCACTTGAAGGTGAGACATCTGTTACGCTACGACAGTTTCTGTATTTACGCCATGGAGTGGGGGATGCGCGACCAACGTTAACGCGCCACCCTGACCATCATGACTAGGCGTGTTGCGGCAGAAACCCGTCGTAGTGGCCAGTTCTGGTGCAGAGGCGAACATTGGGCGGTTTTGGCGGGACACCTGTCAGTCCGCCCAATGGACCTTGACGCTCGCAGTTGTAGCAAGACGCAGCGCCGGCCGGGCACTTTGGGCCAGTCGCCGCGTGCAAGATTGGCAGGGGTGAGTAGGGCTGGGAACCGCTGTTCTATGTTGAGCTGACTGCAGGCTGTGTTGGGGACAAAAGCCATACCAGGGCTGTAAAGCGAGCATCTTCCTCCTTCCTCCTGGCCTCGTTGTCACGTAAACGTCTCTCCTCATCACGTTTACACCTCTCCTCTTCATCCTGTTTCTGACGATTATCAGCTGATATCCGGGACTAAGTAACGAACAAGTAACGAAGTAAGCTTGATATTGCGTCGGTGTGAGGTTCAGCGCTCGGCTGTGTTGGGGACAGCGGCGATGAATGCGCGGTGTCCAGTGATTCAAAGGGTGGAGAAGCGATTTCCTCTTCGACATACTCCAAGCCGCTAGTCGCGGCTGACACAGCGGGGAATGACATTTTTAAGGGAGCGAGACACTAAGAGATACCCACCGTACGTGGGATATCAAAATACACCGGAAAATATGGGTTGAGTGTGTGTGTGTGTGTTTACGTGTGTGTGTGCGTGGCGTGGGGCGGGGTGGGGGAGCAAGGAGGGGTCGGGCTCTAGCCGCACGCACCTGGTTTCAAGGTCACGAAACAACCAAGGGCCTCTTCCATTTGTGCCCAAGTTCCAGGAACCAGTTCTTTCAGTTCAGGGTTGGGTTCAGCTCCTGGTTCTGGGTTCGCGTGTCACAAATGGAACGCAAAAACCCCGTTTTTATGTTTACAAACAAACTCTGCTGGCGAGGCAAGAGGAAGGGAGAGAGAGAGAGAGAGAAAAGAGAGAGAAGGAAAAGGAAGGAGAGAGAGAGAGAGAGAGAGAGAGAGAGAGAGAGAGAGAGAGAGAGAGAGAGAGAGAGAGAGAGAGAGAGAGGAGAGGAGGAAGAGAGAGAGAGAGAAGAGAGAGAGAGAGAGAGAGAAGGAGAGAGAAGAGAGAAGAGAGAGAGGAGAGGAGAGAGAAGAGAGAGAGAGAAGAGAGAAGAGAGAGAGAGAGAGAGAGAAGAAGAGAGAGAGAGAGACAAAGAGAAGAGAGAGAGAGAGAGAGAGAGAGAGAAGAGAGAGGAGAGAGAGGAGAGAGAGAGGGAAAGAAGGAGAGAGAGAGAGAGAGAGAGAGAGAACGAGAGGAGAGAGAGAGAGAGAGAGAAAGGAGAGAGAGAAGGAGAGAGAAAGAGCAGAGAGAGAGAGAGAGAGAGAGAGAGAGAGAGAGAGAGGAGAGAGAGAGAGAGAGAGAGAGAGAGAGAGAGAGAGAGAGAGAGAAGGAGAGAGAGAGAGAGAGAGAGAGAGAGAGCGAGAGAGAGAGAGAGAGAGAGAGAGAGAAGAGAGAGAGAGAGAGAGAGGAGAGAGAGAAGAGGAGAGAGAGAGGAGAGAGAGAGAGAGAGATACGGAGAGATAGAGAGAGAGAGAGAGACGAGAGAGAGAGAGAGAGGGGGGGGGAACATTAAAAGTGGTAACTCAGTTGTGATGTGAAGGGATCAAGTTTAAGATCGCGGGACCGCTTTCCTCCACCAGTGCCCCTTGTAGGCCTGTCTGACATCCTCTCCGACTCGTGCATGCGGAAAACCCTTCACGATAAGAGAAATAGGGCCCAAGGCGGCCATTGTTTGTTATGAACTGAAAACTCTACCCAGGCTACCGATCTCCCAATGTGGGTAGAGAAAGTTCAAGGGTATTGCTGAGTCACTACGCGCGTCGTCTCGGATCCAGGTTTTCGTGCGCAAATGAAACGCCTGAATTCTTGGGTTCCGTGAACTGGTTCCTGAAATGTCGCAAATGGAAGAGGCCTCAAGCGTTGGGCCGACACACGCACACCAGGCCCCGGGGCGAAAAGCACGCCACTTAAACACACACACGGAGCACTTATGAAACACTGGTGAACCCTACCGTCATACACAATCCACACGCTGTACGTCTGTCCACAGGCACACGAACACGAGTCGCTGAAGACAAAGTAATCCCGGGGGAGTAGCGAGGGTCGTGGTGAAGAGATGCCTCATGGGTGCACAGTACGGCGTGGTATTTTGGAGAATGGCCGGAGTTGCTACCAGCGATCTCTGTCTCTAATACCTGCGATCTGCGCCATGTTGCTCGTTATGCAGTGATTACCGGAGTGGTTGTTGGGAGGCTACCCCAGGGAGAAGCGAGCATTACTTCCATAGGTTTATTGATAGAGAACAGAGATAATCGGGACCACCAGCGGAGAGCTGGTGTTAACCTGCCTGCTGTGTAGCAACTGGTTACATGAAGCGCCATGAGGGGCAATGCGCTGTTGCCGGGTTGTGGCGCAGTTGCTATGTAACAATCTGTGTATGTTTATTAAGAGGCGTGCCAATATGTATGTGTGACTGTTTTGTATGTAATCACATATCCACAGTTACTAGTGATCTTTTTGTGATCTCTTGTATAATGCAACTAACTTCATGTGTTATCTCCTGCAATGCATTACAATGTCTAAAGGCACGTGTTGGTGTTGCCATGTATCTACATAAAAGAGAGTAATTATCTTACTTTTCTGCTTTGTTGTATATAATCAAGTATTGCATCATGTTCTGCATGATTTGTAACCCTTAAAGTACCTGCAAACAGTGGCGGCTCGTGATAAAATACAATGGAGGGACTGCAAGTGTAGTGCCCCCCCTTGCTAGATTTTAATTTGAAGGGCTCAACAAACATGGAGATTACGCTGCCACCACCCACATTAAGTGGGAATAAAAAATTAAAAAAACAAGAGAATATATGAGGGTAACTGAATTAAATGGACGACTCGTTAAACAGGGTTTCTTTATAATTATGTATGTCTTTACGTAATCACATCTCCACTCGAGGGTTCTACCACAATCACAAAAAAGGTAACGGTTCAAAAATAACATTTACATCTCACTTGGGCTTAACATAATCACAAAATTACTTAATCAATGTCACTAGGTAATATACCTATCTCTATCTAAACTCATTCAGTAATATTCATGGCCTTAGCTCTTAAGCGTGTAATCCTGGACAGTTACAACACTTGCTGCAACACTCAGCTGGTTCACCACTCCGCCTGTTCAGCTCGCCCCTTACACCGCGCTGCCATGTGTCAGGGCTTCATGCTTCTCCCATAGGCTCGCTCGTCCTCCGTTCACTCCTAAACCTGATACGACAAGTAAGTCATCGTGACTAGATTCAGGAAATCCTTAT
>JACEEZ010003111.1:22078-32078 GCA_016584305.1 Chionoecetes opilio
GGGTTTTGTTTGCCAAACACTACCTACCCGTGAACACGCTCCCTGGGTGAGTAGTTGTTTGACAAGTATACCATTCTATCTTGGTAAACGTGGTGGAAACATTGAATAAAAGTAGTGATTTAAAGTCGAACATAGAATATAAAGCAGGCTTCCAGAAGACGTGCTTCTAGGATAAGTACGTGTGTGTGTGTGTGTGTGTGTGTTCATCTGTTGTATTTTTTTTTGTGTGTGTGTGTGTACCACCAGATGAGGAATGATGGAGTTATGGTGACCATGAAAGAAATGAGAGAGAGAGAGAGGAGAGAGAGTGAAGAGAGAGAGAGAGATTGAGAGAGAAGATGGAGAGAGAGATGAGAGAGAGAGAGGAGAGGAGAAGAGAGAGAGATGAGAGAGAGAGAGATAGAGAGAGTGACGAGAGAGAAGGAGAGAGAGAGAGAGAGAGAGCTGAGTTTTCAAGGCATGTAATAAGACATGACAGCTGTAGACATACAGTGGTGTAGGTAAACAGGGGATCGGAGAGGCTGTTATGAAAATATCAGATAATCTCAGAATCTTTATTTTCTAAAATGGGGGCAGATGACGTCACACAGGTAAACAGCTGTGCCCCAAGCCGCGCATAAGAAGTTACCATATCAGCGAAAAAGTTTATATCAGCCATGGAAGATAAATCTAATAGGTAGGCTGGCTATACGAAGGATATAAACTTGTTTGAGCGCATGGGACTTATCAAATTCTACCTGTTGAATGGCAGGCATCCGCCAGGCTGCAGCAAATCTCAGAAGACTACACTCCTAAATTATGTTAGGAATAACAAATATTAAGTTGATGGCAAATAGGTTATGTATATTGCTTCACAAATATATATTCTTCAAGTAATATACTATACAAATAATTAAAGTATATATAAGTCCACCTATCCTCTTATTCAATAACATTCAACCAGCGAAGATGATTCAGGGGCTTAGAAATATGGGTAAAACTGCAGTTTAGTACAACCCTCCCGGTATAAGTGCAGTTTAAACCACAACACGCTGGGTGGTTTTAAGTATCTTGAACGATTCGTTCTCATCATAAGGAGTATTTCTAACCCCTACAACAGCTGACGCAAATGAAAAATAACATAAAGAGGGTCTGGTGGGGTTCGAAACCCCCCCAGCGAGGTAAGGTCGGTAATCAATGCCCAGGGTAGGTTAGTTAACTAGTAGAACATAGAACATGTTAAGCTAATGTGCCCTTGCCTAGAAGACTACACTACCCGTATACTGAAACACTGCTTCCTGGGTGAATAGTTGTTTGACAATATATACGTTTTATCCTAGATCAGAATTGGTATATATTGTCAAACAACTATTCACCCAGGGAGCAGTGTTTCAGTTTACAGGTAGCTGGTAGTGTTTAGGCAAGGGCACATTAGCTTGAAATGTTCTATGTTGTCCTATAATTACTCCTCTACATTAAATCTTTCCATGTTTTACCCAAGATCTGAATTGGTATATATTGTCAAACAACTATTCACCCAGGGAGCAGTGTTTCAGTATACGGGTAGTGTAGTGTTCTAGGCAAAGGCACATTCGCTTAGCATGTTCTATGTTCTACTAGTTAACTAACCTACCCTGGGCATTGATTACGGACCTTACCTCGCTGAGGGGGCTGTTTCGATCCCCTTGTGTTATTTTTCATTTACGCCAGCTGTTGTAGGGTTAAAGAAATACTTCTTATGATGAGAACGAATCGTTTAGGATACTTAAAATCAACCAGCGTGTTGTGGTTTAAACTGCACTTATACCGGGAGGGTTGTACTAAACTGCAGTTTTACCCATATTTCTAAGCCCCTGAATCATCTTCGCTGGTTGGGTGATATTGAATAAGAGGATAGGTGTTTGGAAGGCTTTGTATAGACTCTAGTTGATAGGTGGACTTATATATACTTTAATTATTTGTATAGTATATAACTTGACGTATATACATTTGTGAAACAATATACATAACCTACTTAGCATCAACTTTGTCATTCCTGACATCATTGAGGAGTGTAGTTTTCTGCGATTTACTGCAGCCTGGCGGATGCCTGCCACTCAACAGTTAGAATTTAATACGTCCCATGCGTTCATAAAAGTTTATATCCTTCGTATACCTATATTAGCTTCATCTCCCATGGCTGATATTACCTTTTTTCGCTGATAGCGTAGCTTCTCAGAAGCGGCGTGGAGCACAGCTGTTTACCTGTGTGACGTCGCCTGCCGCGCTTGCGCAGTGATGCGTATTTGTGCAGTGTAGCTACTCGGTTTATGGTAGCTGGTGAGATCGCTACACCGGGCAGTGGTGGTGGTGGTAGTCAGCCATTGTGTGGTGCAATGGTGGCGGGACGTTCAAATGTACTCGCAAGCATCACTCAGGCCCATTTTTTCTACATCAACGCCTCAGACAAGTGGCGAACACTAACAAAACTATTATTTTAATGGCAGAAATGATAAATTAGGCTAGAAAAAGAAATTATATATGTGTAAAACAGTCAAAATACTGATGCCGCCTTGGACTCGCTTGTGTTGGTACGTCTGCACGGCTCTCCACGGGCCGGGCAGTTGAAAACAATTATTGACTATCCCACCCGTGAGGTTACGACGGTCGGCAATATCCACCAGCCGGGACTCGACGAGCATTCTTGCATATAGCCCATAGTCCTCTCTCTCACGTCGACGATAAAGTAAAAAAAAATGCATTTCACATAAATAACTGAAAAAAAACGAAACAAAATACTAACCGACAATTAAAGTTTTGTATGACAGAGATTTGTGTTTGATAGCTGGATTAGTAGGGAGAAAAAATAACAAAACGGAATCTTTTTGTTGAACACAGTCCTGATTAAAAACGGTTCGTTGGTGAATACAAATACGTGAAGGAAAAAATGTTGGTCTGCATGTTTGAAGTGTTTGTGTGTCCTTTACAAATATACAGATTAATAGACGTGGCTAGTTTGTTAATGTAAATAATAGTAATGATAAACAATATGCATGTTATCAGAAATGCAAATAATATATATATACTTTCGTGCCCTTTTTGTCCTTAATATCATAGCAGTATTCTAGGGAACTGAAATAATGTTAATAATTAAAAGAATAAAAAGATTGTTAGCAATAATAAGAATAAGTCGCCAAAAAAATAATAGTTCTGTAAATATGAAAATAGTATAAATGATTAAGTAAAAAAAGTAAGTAAATATGCAGTATATAAAAACGGAAAAAAGCATGAACACACACACACACACACACACACACACACACACACACACACACACACACACACACACCACAACACACACACACACACACACACACAACATACACACACACACACACAGACACACACACAACATACATACACACACACTGTACTCGTAGTGTAGTGGTTAGCACGCTCGGTTCACAGCCGAGAAGTCCCGGGTTCGATCCCCGTGCGGAGCGGAGACAGATGAGCTGTTTCCTTAAAACCCAAGCCCCTGTCCACCCAGCAGTGAATGGGTACTCGGTTTTAGCCGGAGTTTTGTGACCCGCACTCCCGAGGTGATGGTTTCGGCCAACATTAATCACTAAGGATGAATGATAAAAAGGTAGATATGGAGACGGGGCCATACGAGTGTACCTCAGGCCCTGTAAAAATACAGCTAGATGAATATAACTAGATGAATACACACACATAAAAGCAACACGAAATTAGTGGATTTACACACATTAATTATAGCATAAGGTGTGTATGTGTGTGTGTGTGTGTGTGTGTGTGTGTGTGTGTGTGTGTGTGTGTGTATCCATATATAATTACCATTGGTGTGTTTTCTGTTTCCGCATATTAAGACGTTTGATTAATTGTTCATACATCATAAGGACTGGCTAACACACACACACACACACACACACACACACACACACACACACACACACACACACACACACACACACACACACACACACACACACACACACACACACACACACACACACACACACACACGAAAAAAACCCATGTAGTAAAAACGAAGGCTATATTTACCATATTTGCCCCCATTACAGAATGTTGTTTTGCCAATCATAATATTTTTGCGCACAGCGGCCATGCGCCATCAGGAGGAGGGGAAAATAACAATGCATGTTCATCGAAGGCTATACCTTGGATTATATCACTGGTCGACACCAAAAATGGTTCTGAGTTCATTATGTGTGGGTTAGAAAGCATTTTCACTGCTGATTTAAAAAATGGCATTGCTTTTTCTCTAGCACGTATAGTTTTTGAAATATCGCCATTTTAAATTTGAATAGCTATTATAATTATATACGTATATATAATTATATAATTAATCGAAACAATCCCCCTACGTTAATATATATTACTCGTAATTAAATTATGGTGGTGCCTGTGGCTTTATTAGGACCTAATGTACATATCTGGCAAAAAATATACTTAAATTATGTTCCAAATATATCCGAAAATGTGCCACATCTTGGAAATATCCGAAAATATGCCAAATCACAGTAAATTTTGACTTTATATATATATATATATATATATATATATATATATATATATATATATATATATATATATATATATAATATATAATATATATATATATATATATTATATATATATATTATATATATATATATATATTTTGGAACACAACGTTAGAGATTTTTTTTGAGAGAAAGATGCTCTAGTTCGAAGAACAGTCAGATCTAGACTGTTCTTCAGAAAGAACAGTCAAGATCTCAAATTGGTATTAAAATATACATATGATCAAAAACTATACCTAACCACACAGAAGTACTCACCCTGCTCCATAGTACATCAGAAGTGTTTCTGTAGTTTGCTCTTTCGTTTGTAGGAGCAGCTACTTTCACGTTGTAGCGTCCAGCAATAGTCCCCTATCATGTTGGGACTGAATCGTCCTTGGTATCGGGTTTCCATGGTGGCAATTTTCTGGTGGAAACGTTCCCCCTGCTCATCACTGACCGCGCCAAGATTCGTTGGGAAGAAATCAAGATGTGAATGGAAAAAGTGGATTTTGAGTGACATCCGAGCCCCAAGCGCATGGTAACTCTTCAACATGTCATTTACAAGTTCCTCATAGTTCGATGCTCGAACATTACCTAGGTTTTTCTCTATAACAGCCAAAAAGCTCTTCCAAGCAGCTTTTTCCAGGGCAGTTAGGCTCTTTACTAAGTCATCATCTATTAGTAGTTGACGAATTTGAGGGCCATTGGAAACACCTGCCTTTACTTTGGCTTCAGATACAGTGCGTTCAAACTTTGCTAACAAATACTGAAAGCCAGCACCATTTTGATCCATGGCCTTCACAACATTTTTCATTAACCCAAGTTTCAGATGCAATGGAGGTAAGTACACCTTTTCACTGTGAACAAGAGGTTTGTACATACAGTTGAACCTGCCAGGTGAGTCTTTCGGTCGTGCTGGCCATTCCTTTTGTTTGTAATGTTTGCTGTCCGCTCTAGAGTCCCACAAACAAAGAAAACACATGTGCTTAGTGTAACCTAACTGGAGTCCTAGAAGCAAGGAGATTACCTTCAGGTCCCCACACAGATTCCACTGATGTTCTTCATATTTAACAGCAGATAACAAAGTCTTCATAGTTTCATAAGTTTCACTCATTTCATGGCCATGCGCAATTGGAAACACTCGGAAGCTTATTTCCTTTATGCAGAAGAACGGCCTTTAGCGTGTTTTTTTTCCTGAATCTATGAATAGCCGCCACTCACTCTTATCATAAGTGTGAGACTCACAAAGTTGTTCCATGAGTGTGTCAACATCAAAGCAGTAACAGAGCTTGTGTTCCATCTTGAAGAAGCTTGAAAGTTCTTTATGTCTACGACGAACGTGGTAATGAGAAACTCCTTCTTGTAGCAAATTCCATTCCTTGAGACGAGATCCAAGGACTTCACTTTTCTCCTTGAGTAGATCTAGGTCCCTAGCAAGGTCATGTAGCATTTCCTGACTGATGAATTTGGCCTCTCTGTTGTCTGCCATTTCTTGAAAGTCTATATCCATGGGATTATCCTCCTCGTTCGAATCAGATTCACTTATAGCACTTGCAATTGGAACATTTGGAACTGGGAGATCAGGACCATGTGGCACAGGCCTGATGGCAGAAGGTACGTCAGGATACCTGATTTTAGCTCGCGTTTTTACTGAATATCCTTTGATGTTAGTGAGGCAGAAGTAGCAGTCAGTACTGTGATCCTTTTGTTCACGCCAAACCATGGGATGCCGAATGCCATGCCTGATGGCCGTTTGCCACGCATCCATTCATTCAAGTGGTTCACACAGGGGTTGCATGCTACGTGAGGGGCCCACTTCTTATCTTGATCAACTATACGGCACTTGAAGTAATGCAGATAAGCTGCTTTAACATTCTTTGTAGGAGGTTTCTTCAGACTGTCATGGGTAAAAATTTCACATATGTAACAAAAACTGTCCGATGCATTCACACAGTTACGGCGCTCCATCACAGCCCGGTACAAGGTACTATATACGGTAAAAACAACTAAAATTAGGACTCCACTAAATCAAACACATCCTATCTGCAAAGAAAAATAAAATGTTTAAGCACATGTCAATAGCTGGAGAGATATGTCAATAGATCAGTAGGTAAAAATGTATTACACAGCCTGCTAACCCCTCGCCAATACGCAGCACGCAAACCCCCTCCCCTGCTCACTGCACAAACCACACTAACTCAAAAAACACTGCACTGCCCTAAATAGGCTTGAGAAAGAAAAGATTAAGAGTTTAAAATGAAAAAATTGGTGAAAACCTATTTCTTGCTGAGTTTACCCATATTTTTTCATGAATTGCGTCTGGTTCTCAAAAACTGGACGTGATAGAGTTAATTGAACATGAGATTCTAGTTCAGCAGGGTCGATTTACCTATAATCAGCTTCATTTAGTCCAGAACCATATCTTCGATTTTTTTTTGTCGACCAGTGAATTATCAGATTTGTTGCCTTCCTTCCCTCCCCCCTCCTTCCTTCTTTCCTTCCTTTCTACCCTTATTTCCTTCCCTTCTACCCTTATTTCCTGCCCTTCCTTATTTCCTTCCCTCCTCCCTCCCTTAACACTAATGAATATAGAAAGGAAACAAAATCAATAATAATGCAAGCTCAAAAGTAAATGAAAGCCATACGATAAAGAAGAAAGTATGTGAGATAAGGAATACAAAAATAAGATAAATAAATAAACGATGACACATTGGAAATACCTGCATGTGAAGTATTACAAGTTAGTAAGTTATGTAAAAATAAATGTTAAAAAATTCATGTATAAAAGTAAATCATGCAAAGTTAGTAATTAAATGGGAACATAATAGCAAAAGTTTGAAAATAATTAATAAGCAACAAAAATAAATAAATACGGAGCCTCATCACCACCAGCACAGCACACACCAATAGCTCAGAGGAGAGATTCTTGGTGGCCACAATGAGCACGGCGGGCGCCAAATATCCTGCCACACACTTTGTTTATTAACACCACTATCATAATACCACAACAAGCTATTGGCTATTAAAGCAACAAGCTATTCTTGGCAACAAGCTATTATTAACAAGCTCTCTCTCTCTCTCTCTCTCTCTCTCTCTCTCTCCCCTCATCTCCTCTCTCTCTCTCTCTCCTCCCACTCCTCTCCTCTCTCTCCTCTCTCTCTCCCTCTCTCCCTCTCTCTATCCTCTCTCGCTCTCTCTACTCTCTCCTCTCTCTCTCTCCCCTCTCTCTCTCTCTCTCTCTCTCTCCTCTCTCTCTCTCTCTCTCCTCTCTCTCTCTCTCTCTCTCTCTCTCTCTCTCTCTCTCTCTCTCTCTCCTATCTCTCTCTCTCTCTCTCTCTCTCTCTCTCTCTCTCTCTTCTCTCTCTCTCGCTCTCTCTCTCTTCTCTCTCTCTCTCTCTCTCTCTCTCTCTCTCTCTCTCTCTCTCTCTCTCTCTCTCTCTCTCTCTCTCTCTCACTCTCTTCTCTCCTCCTCTCTTCTCTCTCTCTCTTCCACGCAACGGACACAAGCACACATTGTTTTTTTACGTTGAATTATGCGCCTGTAGGCAAATACTATTTTGGTCGTGATTGTTGGCCCTCGTCCGTTCGTGGATTAGGCTGAGTCTTTATAGTGAACCTGTAATCTTATAGTTGAAGCCCGGGCAGGGTCGCCGAGAGAATTGATATGTGCCGGGGCAGGACTAGTTTTGGGTCCCCCATTCCTGCAGTAAGTAAAGGTAAGTGAGGGCGTACGTAAGGTGACCAGAGTCCCGTCTTTTTCAGCGTCTGTCCCGCTTTTTTAAATGTAGTAAAATATCCCGCTTTTTTTACTTGTTTTTTTTTCTTATAATTTTGCCCCCCCTTTTAAAAAAAAATGAAAAAAAAAAAAAAAAAAATTTTTTTTTTAAAAAAAAAAAAAAACCCCCCCCCCCAAAAAACAAAAAAAAATAACTTTTTAAAAAAAAANACCCAAATTTTTTAAAAAAATTTTTTGGTTTTTTTTGGGGGGGCCCTTTGGGATTTCCCCCAATTTTTTCGGGGGGGATTTCCTTTTTTTTTTTAAAAAAAAAAGGGATTTTAAATTTTGAAAAAATTTTTTTTGGGTTGCCCTTTCCCCCCTTTCGCTTTTTTTTGGAAAAAAAATTTTTTTTTTTTTTTTTTCCCCAAACCCTTTAAAAAGTTTTTTCCCCCCCCCCTCCTTTTTTCCCCCCCTTTTTTTAAAAAAAACCTTTTTTTAAAAATTTTTTCCCTTTTTTTTTCCCCCCCCCCCAAAAAAAAATGAAAATGGGGAAAAAAAATTTTTAAAATCGTAAAATTTTTGGGGGAAAAAGGGAGGGGATAAAAAGAAAATTTGTGGAAAAGGTTTTTAAAAAAAATAAGGAAAAAAAAAAACAAAAAACATTAAAAAAAAAATTAAGTTTTAAAAAAAATTTTTTAAAAAAAAAAAAAAAAAAAACTTTAAAAAAGAAAAATCTGAAAAAATTTAAAAATTTTAAATTTTGGGGAAAAAAATTAAAAAAAAAATTTTTTAAAAAAAAAAAATTTTAAAAAAAACCCCCAAAAAAAAAAAAAAAAAAAAAAATTTTTTGGATTTAAACCCACCAAAACAAAAAAAACCCCCCCCAAAAAAACCAAAGGAGGGGGATTTTTTGGTGGCCACAAAAACCCCCCCGGGGGGCCCCCAAAAATCCCCCACTTTGTTTTTTAACACCACTATATAATACCACAACAAGCTATTGGCTATTAAAAAAACAGCAAGCTTTTTTTTTGGCAACAAAGGGGTATTATTAACAAGCTCTCTTCTCTCTTCTCTCTCTCCTCTCTCTCTTCTCTCTCTCTTTTCTCTCTTTTCTCTCTTTTTTCCCTTCTCTCCCTCCCTTCCCTCTCTCTTCTCTTCTTCTTCTCTCTTTCTCTCTCTCCTCTCTCTCTCTCTCTCTCTCTCTCTTTCCCTCTCTCTCTCTCTCTCTCTCTCTCTCTCTCTCTCTCTCTCTCTCTCTCTCTCTCTTTTCTCTTTCCTCTCCTCTCTCTCTCTTCTCTCTCTCTCTCCCCTTTTTTCTCTCTCCTTTTTTTTTCTCTCTTTTTCTTTCCCTTTCTCTCTCTCTCTCTCTCTCTCTCCTCCCTTTCTCTCTCTCTCTCTCTCTCTTTTCCTTTTTCCCCTCTCTCTCTCTCTCTCTCTCTCTCTCTCTCTCCTTCTTTCTCTCTCTTCCCACGCCAACGGGGGGCACAAGCACCAATTTTTTTTTTTTTTACGTTGAAGCTTATAGCGCTTAGGCAAATACTATTTTTGGGTTCGTGATTGTTGGCCTCGTCCGTTCGTGGAGGTAGGCTGAGTCTTTATAGTGAAACCGGTAATCTTATAGTTGAAGCCCGGGCAGGGTCGCCGAGAGAATTGATATGTGCCGGGGCAGGACTATTTTTGGGTCCCCCATTCCTGCAGAAAGGGTAAAGGTAGAGGTGAGGGCGTACGTAAGGTG
>JACEEZ010003111.1:37078-64076 GCA_016584305.1 Chionoecetes opilio
AAACCATGCTGAGAGTTTAGTATTAAGATATTTTCGCCACGATAGGACACTATTCTATCCCGAAATATTTTCTCAAATACTTTGACAATCCCCAGAAGTTGGACTATGGTCGATAATTATTAGCAAAGGGTCTTACTTTCTTTTTGAATATCGGTGGAACATTAGTTAACTTCCACATACTTAGAACGTTTATGTCCATTACTATTTGTTTAAAAATAATCTTCAATGGGAGCGAAAGTTGACTGTGACATTCGCGAAGCAAATTTTTGCAAGATTTCGACCACCTGTTAGCCCATACGTGTCACTAAAGTCTAAAGACGAATGAGATAACATATACTTACGTCTGATAAGTTATGGTAGTTATGAACAGAGCCGTGCGGGGGGGTAATAAACACAAGGTTGTTTTAATATTATAATATAAAATATATATATATATATATATATATATATATATATATATATATATTATATATATTATATATATAATATAAAATATATAATATATTTTATATAAAATATAATATATAAAATTTTTACGAGCGAGACAGTGAGTTGTCTAGAGGAATGAGTAGCGAGACTGAAACGCCCCAAACCATAACAAAAAGGTGATGGAAAGAAGTAGATAACAATAAAAATTTACTAATATCAAATAAATCACCTTGTAGCAAGGAGTAATATGATCTTGCTTTGAAGCACAAACAAAGATGACTAAAGAAAATGCTTAAAATTAATTAAAAAAACCAATATGTACAAAAACCCCAAAAGAAAATTTAAACCCTAGAAAAAGGGCCAAAAAAAATTACTAAGATAATTTCCCACCATAGAAAAGAAATAATAAAATGTAGTTGATTGAGTAGAGTACCAGTGCTAATGTTGACGGGTGGGTACTTATTTAAAAACGTACAAGAATGGGGTTACTGCTATGTTCCTCGGAAAATTTAGTAACGCTTCAGTATATACAGATGACTAAATAAAAAAAGAAAACGATTTAAAAAAATGCCCCGTTTTTCCCGGGGTTTGCTTCACTAAGCTTTAAAATTTAAGCCCACACCGGCGAGATCCCGGGTATTTCCCGGGTTTTCCCTTTCCTTTCCCGTTTTTGATTGGGGGAAAGGGGTGTTAGGGTATCCAGGAATTTGTGTTTGTTTTGGGGTTGTGTTTTTGGTGTGTGTTTGTGGTGTGTGTTTTGTGTGTGTGTTTTGGGGGGCCCACACGGGATGAGGATAAGGCGAGGTTTATGATCCCCCCCCCCCAAAAGGAACGACGCCACTGGAAAAAATGGAGTCTTTAGGATTTGGGAACTGGTAAAGGGTGGGGCCTTAGGTGCGAGAGGGGAGCGTCTGAAATATTTTGCCCGGTCCCCTTTGTTGGAGAGGGTCAGGTTGAAAAGGTTGGGGGAAGGGAGAGACATCGGAAAAGGGCGTTTTTGGTTTAAATTTGGCCGTTTTAGGAAGGACAGAGGGTTTTGATCAGGGGTAACTTTTAAAGGATCTTGACTTGGCTGGAAAACCCTAAAATTTTTTTGTGCGCTATGACGATTGCCAGGAGTTCTTTCTCGATGGTGCTTTTCCCATTTTGGTGGAGGGTTGAACTTGTGGAGTTTTTTATCCCGGGGGGTGAAAAATGCCCTCCACCTCTTGAAAGGGTACAGCTCCAAAGGCGGTGTCGCTGGAAATTTTTTTTGCAGAGAAAAGGGGTTTTTGGCGAAGTCGGGAAAGCGATGAGCAGGGGGAACCCGGGGACAGGAAGTTTTTAAAGGGTTGGTTGAAGGCGGTTTGGCAGACGTCCGTCCATTTGTAGGTCCCAGCCCCCTGGGTGACCCGGGTTTGAGAGGGACGGTAGCGGGCCGCGAATTTGGGGACAGAATCTCCGTATTAACCTGCCATACCCGGGAAAGCGCCGTGGGGCCCTTCCGAGAAAGTGGGGGCAGGGTACCCCAAAGATGGCGGAGATGTTGGCCATTTTGGGTCGTACTTGGCCTTTTTTCCCCCCCCGGGGGGTCCCGGGTTTATGTCACCGGGGCCCCGGCCCTGAAGGGGGTTTTGGCCAGCTTATGGTCAGTTTGCCCCCCTGCAGCCTGGTAAACAACTTCCCGGGTTTTAAGGGGGTGCTGCCCCCAAATGCTGGGTAAATATCAAAACCCGTCTAAGTATACAGAAACTCCAGCCAGACCCCTGAATAAGTAGTCCATTCCCCTTTTTGGAAGGTAGAAGGGGCTTTCCCTCCCCCAAAAAGGCATGATTTCTGTTTTGGGAAAAAGACCAAAGGGTGTGATGAAGGTGATATTTTTTGGGGCCCTTTTCCGTGGGGGGTTTATTTGGTAGTACCCCTTCGTAAGTAAATTTTTTGTTAATAATTAGTCGGCCCAAACCCTTTGTCGATGAGATCATCTTTCTTGGTAGGGGGTTTGGCGCCGGGAAACAGTCACAGCTTTTAATCGGGGCGGTAGTCCGTGCAGAGGCGCATTTTGCCCCATCCCCCTTGGGGACGAAAAAGACAGGGTTTACCCCCAGGGGGAAAAACTGGCGGGGAATAGCCAGTCCCTGCTGGAGTAGATAACCACCTCTTCCCCTCATCTGGTCACTTTTTCCGGGGGATGTGTCGGTAGGGGTGGTTAAACGAAGAGGAGGGGTTTCCTGGGGAGAACCCTCGACATCGTGGGGGGGTCATGTTAAAAATTTTTGGGATGATCCCAAAAGGAAATCTTTTTTGGTTTTAGCAAAGGGTTTGGTTTTATGTCTCCCCTGTGAAAAGGAAAGATAGGTGGGTTAGGTAATCTCTGAGTTTCCCAAAGGTAGGGTTGAGTTTTTTTCACAACTGTACCTTTTAAAAGGGTTGGTTTGGTTTTTTCGGTACAGAAAGGGTTTGAAAAAGGGGGCCCATTGGTATTTGAAAAGGTTTTTATTTGTATCAGGTGAAAAGGGTTTTTGGTTTAACTCTTGTATAATTTCAGTAGTTTAATGTGAATTAGCTGAGGGGTTTTAAAACGGGGGTCGGGAGTTTTTATGATATAGTTATTGTCACTGCCCTTCTTACTGATTTAAAAGGGGACCATGGTATTTAGCTTGTAAGGTAA
Source organism: Chionoecetes opilio (assembly GCA_016584305.1). Taxonomy (NCBI): domain Eukaryota; kingdom Metazoa; phylum Arthropoda; class Malacostraca; order Decapoda; family Majidae; genus Chionoecetes; species Chionoecetes opilio. The sequence continues at coordinate 40,155 of JACEEZ010003111.1, forward strand.
ACCCAAAAGACTGGAATGAAAAGCAATTACTTGGTCCCCTTATTGAATTTTCTTACTTTAGCTTTACTATCAAAGTTTTTTTTCTTTCCCCCTTGGGGGCTTGTTGGTTTCCCTTCGAGAAAATAGGGGAAACTTGGTCAAGAATTTTTTAAGTTTCCCCAGTATTGGTAAATATTTGGACAAGTTTACTGGTAGTGTTGTTTGGGAAATCTTCTTTGATTTAATTTGTTAAGGGGCCCCCTAACCTTCGACCCAAAAAAATAGTAAAAGGGGAGCAACCCCAAAGGGACTCTTTGGGGTGCTCCCGTATGGGAATAGGACAAAAGGAAAGGTTTCGTCCCATTTTTGGCCCCTTGTCATGAAAAAAATTTGGGGAAAAGAAGTCCCTTTAAAGGGTCTGGTGACATCTCCCCAAACCACTTGTGATTGAGGAGGTATGCCTTTAGATGAGTCTGGGTGATTCCAAGCTCTGCCGAATTTGCGGGAAAAGAGCCCGCCCCGTAAATTTTTTGCCCCCCGGTCATTTTAAATTTTCCCCAAAGGTATGCCAAAGGTAGTGAACATTTTATGAGTTTTAAAACCAATTGTTTTGGCTGTAATGTTTTTAAAGGGGGAAAAGCCTCAGGGTATCGGGGGGTTGGACAAATAAAAAGTGGGGTGTATTGGTTCCCTCCCCTTAGTTTTGGGCAAGGGGCCCCAACGATGTCAATGATGATTTTTAAAAAAAGGTTCCCCAGGCATTTGGATGGTTGGAGTGGGTCCCTGAGGAAAAATTTTGGGTTTGGGTTTTCCCCAAATCTGGCAAGGGGTGACATGAATTTATCATTGAAGTTATGTTTTTTTTTAACCCTGGCCAGAAAAAAATCATTGAGTTTTTTTTCACAAGTTTTCTTAAATTCCCTTTGCCGGGGGTTTGGTTCCCCGGGGGCGTCTCCATAAATTGGCTCCCCTCAATTTTGATGGCAATAAAATGGTGAACTTCACCCAAGTGCATCATCAGAAATTTTATGCGGTTTGTGGGCCTCAAAAACTTTGCCCTTTGGTAATAGAAAAAAAGGGGGAATGAGTGATCTAAATTTTTGGGAAATTTGGTTTTCTGGAAGGGTCCCGAGAAAAGAGTAGCTCGTCCCCGTTGAGCCTCAGCAAGTATTGCTCAAAAGAATCCCTTGCCAAGACTTACGTTACGTATGAGGAGTGGTAGTTGACAAGGGCCCGAGGGGTATTTAGGCAGTTGCTTCGGGCCCGTGCACGGGTAAAAGGCACAGTTTGGGAAAAAAATTTGGGTGCTCCTTTCCATTTTGAGCTGTGGGGTTGTATGGTAAAAGGTGATTTTTTGTGACAAGGGGTGGAATGACTAAAATCACCACCCCGGGTCGTTAGTAACAGGAAGTTAGTATGAGGAATGGGTTTAAAAACTTTTCCCCACTACAGCAATGGTTACTAAATCCCTTAAAAAGGGACAATCAAGGGAACCCTAGCCAGGGGGTACGGGGGAAATTTTGGTTAAAAACCCCTTTAGGTACACCTTCCCCTGATACTTCCGTTCTACTCCTGGAAGTGCAGATTTTAAAAGGATTGATTGGGCAGAAGCAGTATCCCCCCATAAACTGGAAAAGGGCGCTCCCGGTCAGAGTCGAGGGAGGAAAAGACCCCCTTTGACCTGAAGGGGTTTTAAAGGATCAGTAACAAAAGGGGGTGGGAAATTTTTGTGTTCACCGAAGGCCCCTGGTTTAGAAAAAAATTCCCCTTTTTGCACTTTACCCTAGGGTCAGGAAGTTCTTTATGAGGTGGCCTTTTTTTTTACAGAAAAAACAGAACACACTTTGGGTGGAACCACTATCTAAAGACTTTACCAAACCTTTTCAAAAACTTTGCCAAATTTGGGGGGGGGGGAAGGGGGGGGGAAGGGGGACTGAGCCTTTTCTCCCCCGAGGAAAACCCGGGCGATGTACTAAAGGGAAAAGAATCCTTTTTATTTTAGCAGCTTTGAGTAGGGTTTTTCCATCCTTTTATGTAATGTTGGGGAAAATGATTTCGTAAGGGTATTTTACGTTTAAAATTTCCCCCAGTGCTAACAGATTTTCCAGTCGTTCCCTAAGTGGTGACGATGCGACTTTAGGCCAGGGGGGTTTTAAAGGGGTTTTGAATTTTTCTGAGGCAAATTCTAGGGAAATTTTACCAGTATTTTTGTTCCCGTTGCGGAAATTTTGGGCGGTAAACTTTCTTGGTGACGCCGTAAGCTTTTAAGTATAGCATCTTTTAAATACATCATAATCGGCATTATCCTGCACACTGTCCCAGAACAATAAATTTTTCCATTAAGTTTTGGGTTACAACAAAGGGCCAATCCTCTTAGGTACCTGGGAAAAAGCGTTTGGGAGAGGGTTTGAACTCCCCTTTAAAAAAAAGCTTCAGGATCGTAATCAAGAACTGAGGGAAAAAAGGCCAAAAATTTTTTTTAATTGTAATTTATTTTGGGTTTTTAGTGGCGTGACCTTTATTCTGGGAGAGCGAGGAAATTTTTTCTGATGTTCTCTATCATGTTTTTTTTTGGGTCTTTCACGCTCTTTTATTTTTAATGGTATTTTGCTTCGAGAACTTTTTTTCTCTTTCACGTTTTTCTATCCCCGGGTTTTTTTCTTTTCTTTCACCCCTTTTTTTTCTTCTCTATCTGTTCTTTTTTTGCTCTTTTATAGTTTTTTTAAATTCATTTTTTAAAAGCCCCCGCATTTTCAATTTCTCCCTTCTAGGAGAAGTTTCTGGTCTAAGAACCCCTAAAAAATGGTGGTTTCTGACTGAGGGCAGTTTGGGTTTTTCACCCAGAAAAGTTAATTTAGTGTCATTAAATTTTTCCTTTTTAGTGTCCCTGAGTGAAAATGGAGCTAAAGTTAGCGGCAATAACTTTTAGTTTATTTTTTAGTAACTCTTGCAGCTTTAAGTTCTTCAGCAGAGGGATTTCCGACAAAATCTTCCGCATCAAACCCCATGATTTTTTTTTAAAAAAAAATTAAAAAAACCCCAAATTTGGGTTTTGAAGAGAGATGGGAAAAGGGGGTATTTCAGGAAAAAACATCGAGCTATTTAAAGAACTTTCCCGACAGGGGGATTTTATATGGGAAGACCCCTGGGGATTTTTAAATTTGAAGGATATAACGACCAATGGGGAAGAACCCGAGAATTTCAGTACCCACAATTTCGACCCCCAAGATCTGGCAATTTAAATACTCAAATGTTGGTTTTTAACTGGTCAAGTTAATAAAGGTGAGTTTAAAATTTGGAACATCGCGGGGTTTCCGGGGGAGAAAAAATTTGGGCATATAGCTTAGCGGGGAGGAAGTGTCCTACTTGGAAAAATATCAAAAAAAGAGAATAAAGGGAATTTTGCAGTGTGGGCGAAAATTGGGGAAAAGCCTCTACACCAGGGGCCCTTGGGAGGGGAGTTTTTTTGGAAAAGTATCCACAACGCTCAATCATGTAGCACCCGTAAAGTAAAAACCCACCAAAAATAGACACAGTGAACTTCACAAAAAAAGAAAATACCTGGGGGGAAAAACAGAAAAAAATGAATATCACTGAAATGAATTAAAAAAATAACAAACCCTAAAGGTTATTTAAAACCCCGGGCAGGGGCCCCCCCCTGTTACGAGCGAGGGCAGGGAAATTGTCTAGAGGAATGAGTAGCGAGGGCTGAAACGCCCGAAAACCCTAAAAAAAAAGGGGATGGAAAAAAATAGATAACAAAAACAATTTACTAATATCAAATAAAAAACACCTTGTAGCAAGGGGTAAATGATCTTGGGTTTTGAAGCACAAACCCAAAGGGGCTAAAGAAAATTTTATAATCCCAAAAGACCCCAAAATTTTCATAAAACAAAATAAAATTTAAACCCCCGAGAAAATACACAAAAAGAATACTAAGATAAGTTCACCACCAGGTAGTAAAACGGGAAAAATATGTGGTTGACTTGAGTAGAGTCCCCGTGTAATGTTGCGGGTAGGTACTTTTCTTAAAGTAAAAGAAAGGTGTTTGCTATGTTCCCCGAGAGAGTAGTAACGCTTTGCTATATACAGTGACTGACTAACAAAAAAAAAAACGAGGTTTTATAAATGCCCCCGGATTTGCCTGGGGCTGCTCACTCAGCTTTGAGTCGAGACCACCGGGGAGGGCCCCGGGGAGTTCCGGTGCCCTTTCCCTTGTGTTGATTGGGGGAAGGGGAGTTTTGTGGTACCCAGGCAGTGTGGTGTTGGGGTGGTGTGTGTGTTTGTGTGGTGTGGTGTGTGTGTGGTGTGGTTGTGTTTTGTGTGGGTTTTGGGTGTGTGTGTGTCCACCCGGATTAAGGAAAAAAAAAAAAAAAAAAAAAAAAACAAAAAAAGGCTTATTATAATATATATATATATATAATAAAATTATAATAATATATAATATTAATATATAATATTAATTTTATATATTATTTATATATATATATATATATATATAATATATATTTAAAATATTATATAATATATCTAATATTTAATATATATATATATATAAATATATATATTATATAAAATATATATATATTTTAATATAAATATATTATATATTTATATATATATATATTATAATTATATTATATATATATATTAAAAATAAAATATATATATATATATATGAATAATATATATATATATAAAATATATAAAATATTTTATTATAAAATTTTTATGTAAATATTTATATATATATTTTATATATTATTTTATATATATATATATTAGCTTGCCCTTTTTTGATGGAATTTAGGGTTTTTTTTTGGGGAATTTTTTTCCGGGCCGGGGTGTTTCCCCAGTTCCATTTGCCGGGAAAAAACAACGATGTAGAATCTGTTTTTGAAATTTTTAAAATTTAAAGGGGCCCCGCAATGAAGGGTTTAAGTTTATATTTTGGGGTGTAAAAAATTTGGAAAATTTTCTGGTCGATATAGGGCATTTCAAAAATTTTTTGTCACTAACAAATTTTTAATGTTAAAAAATATTTTAGGGAATAACGTAGTTTTAAGCACGTTTTATTTCACAGCGTTGATTCTGGTCTCCCTCTTCTTCAGTACTAGCCCCTCTAGGGGGGCGCCCCCATCTCCCACTCATAGTTGCCTAGTTCACAGTCACTGTGGACTTTCGGGCGTTGGGGTATTTCCCCCGGGTTTTTCCTCCACGACTTGGAGGGAACTCCCTCTGCTCTTCGTTCTTAGTGAGGGCCAGGTTTACCTGCATCGGGGGGCGACGCCTCGCTCAGCGAAGTCATTCACAGTGCGCCATTTTCCTTGACGCGGGCGGCGGGGGCCCGGTGTATCCCGGATTGTCGGGGCACGCCGTTGGGTCGACTGCCAGAAGACCCGCATCCAACCCAAGGATCTCGAAAAAAGGACGGCGTGACAGACGTCACGAATCTTGCAACAGTTTTCTTTGCCAGATCAGTGGATGTAAGCTCGACCGTTGCTCGTCAAGGAGGGTCGTCAGAGCCCTCTTCCTCCTGCAGAGCACTCACCATCTCCCGTTTCGTCTCAATTGCCAGGTGATCGTCGAAGAACGCAAGAGAACTCTCCTCGCGCTCAAGTACCAGAAATGACACCCGAAGACCGTTGCCGTCGCCATGGCCTCTGCTTTGTCGGAGTAATAATCATTAGGGGCATACGCCGGGGGGCGTTTCGCCTCACCAACCCTACGACTCCACTCCCGGGGGTCAACACGCGCGAATCTCCATGCAGGCTCCTTTCCCATACCAAGCAGCTCTTCTACAAGAAACAAAATTTGCCCAAACCAAAAAGCCTTGTGGGCGCCCCCTTGGCCTCCTCCACGCCGGATTGACTCTTACAGATACAACCCGATGGGAAGGATCAGTTTCAGGGTAGCGTGCCACATGCCCATATAGCCGAAGTTGGCGTTGACGGACTATGGAGGTAATAGGCCTCGATTCAGTCTCACGGTGCAATCGCTGATTTGACACGTAATCATCCCAGCGATACCCCATGATTCTGCGGCGAAGACACTTATTACCAAAGGCATTGATTCGTCTCTTCAAGTCACTATTTCGTGTCCATGTCTCAAAACCATATAGTAAGACAGGGATCACAAGCGACTTGAAGATCCGGATCTTTGTCCTCCTGCACAGGTACCGACAACACCAAATACTCCCGCTGAGCGAGTCCATAACACCGTGGGCTATGCCAATCCGCCGTAAGACTTCTTGACGTGACCCGCTGTCATTATGGACTGCGCTACCAAGGTATGTAAAACTTTCCAAGATCTCAATGTCCTCGCCGCACGCATGAATAGACTGTACTGCTTCATCTAGTAAGTCTCCAAACACCTGGACCTTGGTCTGAAGCCAGGAGACCTCAGGTCCCAATGGCTTTGCCTCCCCGTGCAGCACCTCGAGAGCCATCACCAGGACCTCCAGCGACTCAGCAAAGATTACTGCATCATCGGCAAAAACAAGATCAGTGATCTTGGTGTTGCCAACGGATGCTCCACAATCACTTTGATCTACAACTTTGTCCAATACCCAGTCCATACAAGAGTTGAAAAGTGATGGGGCAAGGCCGCACCCATGCCTCACTCCTGTATTAAACAGGAAAGAAGCTGGATACACCTGCCCCACACTTCACAGCACTCTCTGTCCCAGAATACAGACCGGTTATCAAACTAGTAGGCCTTGCAAGAATCCCGCGAAGTCGCAGAAGATCCCAAAGTGATTCATGATGCACTGAGTCAAACGCTTTCTTGAGATCAACATAGGCAAGCATCCCCTGTCGAAACTCACGTCGGCGTTCCACCAGGACACGAAGTGCTAGGATACGATCCGTTGTTGACTTGCCAGGCGTGAACCCAGACTGCTGGGATCTCTGATGCTTCAGCAGATGACTGCGGATCCGTGTCAGCAATAGAAGGGCAAGCACCTTGCCTGGCACGCTGAGCAGTGTAATACCGCGGTAATTGTTGCAGTCCTGACGGTCCCCTTTCCTTTTCCAGATAGGGACGACCAGCACCCTTTTCCAGTCAGGAAGAATGGTGCCTGATTGCCACACGGCAGTCAGGACTGCATGCAACCTGCGGATCATGGTCTCACCCCTAGCTTTGAGGAGCTCCGCACTGATATTACAAACACCAGCTGCCTTTCCACCCCTCTACTTAGCTACAGCCTCTCTGACTTCGTTAAGAGAGGGTGCGGTTTCGTCAATGGGAGGATCGGCATCCACTGCCTGTAATCCAGTGGTGTGAAGCTGCTCAGTTGTCAGTTGGAGGGTCCACCGCGAGTTGTGGGTAGGACACCAACATCTTGAGCAGTTGTAGGTCTCGTGCCGGGCCCGCAGTCGGGGATGTCGCACGGAACTGAAACGACACGTTCGTCGAGACGGTGAAAGCGACGAGGCGTCAAATTCCAGATTTCTCTCCTGCAGTGAGGCGGAACTGATCTGGATAGCGGAACAGGTAGATCTTGATGGCGTAAATGATTTTCGCCATACAGCGAGGGCACCCGGTGGAGGGCACCAGGACGCAATATCCTGATCCCACGCAGCGGATGGCCGCCCAGGACGATCAGCTCCAGCTCCAACAGTTATGCCTGCCCGGCTGACATGTTTTAACTTATTGACGAAATCCAGTCCAAGACGAGACAAATAGAGGGGTAGGCCAGAGAGATACTTACACCACACAACCAGTACAAACATGTTTGAAAGGGCTTCCTTAGATTCAAAGCTGTGACATACAAGCCAAAATGGTATGCATGTATTATTATAATAAACCAAGAACCGTGGTAAAATTAATGTGAAATATGTCACATTTTAGACTCATTGCACCACCCCTAAATATAAATATTTTTCAAAAATATTTTCCACACGTCGTTTTTAGAGTAAATGGATCAATATGACGGGCCGTCCAGGTTGAAATTCGAAAATTGGCAAATAAGTGACACCCTAATATATATATATATATATATATATATATATATATATATATATATATATATATATATATATATATATATATATAATGAAGATAAAAACCAGCGCGGATACAAACATCTTGATTATTTTATTGAACGTTTCGACTATACATAAGCCATCATCAGCCTAAAATCGGATATAATACAAAAAAAAATGTTAAAATTTAAATATATAAATTATAATGATATAAACATTTAAAATGCCTAACCTAAAAATTATTTTTTTTTTTTTTTTTGCTGGCTTATGATGGCTTATGTATAGCCGAAACGTTCAATAAAACAATCAAGATGTTTTTACCCGCGCTGGTTTTTATCTTCATTATAAGATCTCGACTCCCTCATGGAGAAAGTATTGCCTCTATTATATATATATATATATATATATATATATATATATATATATATATATATATATATATATATATATATATATATATATATATATATATACATATATAATATTATATATAAATATATATATATATATATATATATATATATATATATATATATATATATATATATATATATATATATAATTATATATAATAATATATTATTATAATATAATATATATATTAATATATATATATATATATATATAATATTCTTAATCACTAAGTCAATCAATTCACATAGTATGATGTGGTTTAATAGAACGTCTTAATTGAATCTCTGGTACTCACAGTGTACGGACTGTTACAGATCACACCACACACAGTCCACCACACTCGGCTGTGAGTCGCTTTCTGGCGTGAAGTACCCAGGAGGCGGAGGTCGGGCGTGGCTCAACCAGGCGTGGCTAGGGGGTGCCCACGCTGTTGTTAGGGTGTGGCAGTGTCCGTGAGGTGCTACCATCTAGCGGCTGAGGCAGATGACGTGGCAAGGGCGTGACACGTCATAGGAATAATCTTAAAACATGGAAATGACTAGCAGAACAAGGTGTAGGCATGAGATGTGCATATAGGGGTAAACATATATGCCTATAATGCCAACATCGCTCGGTCACCTACCCGCGATGATCATGCGACCTCGTGCCGTCCTAGAGACATGTACCTAACCATGTTACAATCATGTATGTACATGATTTTGTCTGATATTGCTCATCAGGAGAACATACGAAGATAGGGCTTTCCTAACAACAAAGCAAAGTAGAATTACTATGATGATGATTATGATGGGCATAAGCATATAAGGAAAATTAACAGCCGGGTTAAGTTAGGCAGGTAAAGAGTCCTGTACGGCTGTTTCCAATTTTGAGAAATTAGAGAAAGCAAGCTCATAAATGGTATTAGTGACATATTTAATGCTATTGAAATGTCTATACTTCAAGCTGTCAATAGGGAAAAGTAGAGCAGTGAAATTAGCTACAAATCCTTCGTGCAGTTTTTCAGGAATAGCCTAGGAGCGTTAGTGTTAATTAACCGTGAAAAAAAGGAAGAAAGATGATTTTTTCTGGAAGATGCCTTGACGTCTATCTAGTAACACGGTACAAAGTCCCCTAAAATTTAGGCTGCGGAAAATGTGCAATCCAAGATGGCCGCCGATGAGTCGACAGACACCTGAAAAACACAAAAAATGCATAAACCTTGTTACTATTTATCAAAGAGAGATGATTTTGAGGTTTACACCTATGTTTTTGTAGACGACGAGTGCAAATCTATCACAACTGTGATTTGAACAATATTTAGCAGAGTTTTGTTAAGTTAAGGCTGTTACTTAAGTTATATAATGTTAAAAGATAACTGAAAACTAACTATAGATCGCTTTGCCTGTCTGACTATTGGTGTCACCCCTGTCTTCTCTAGATGAATGGTATTTTGATTTGGTGTTGGCTAGAAAGCAGATTTTTTGCTTGCCAGCAATTGCATTACAATTAACTGCATGCATTTCTCTTGCATTTTTCAAAGTCGTACAGGCAAGTTATGGATCCAGTATTTAAAGCAGGTGCAAGTAATTATGCTCCTTATCAGAGCAGAGGGCACAGGAGACTGGGATTTGCATCTTCATGCTATTAGTTAAATTATCCCAATATGTCATGCAGCAGGCCATATTGCTTATGCTATTTCATCACGTCTGTATCTTAATTCTATGAAAAAGGGTGAAACTGAATTTCTAAATTTCTCCAAGCATGGTTACTTCACAATACGGAGAAGTGACACATTTTGGAGTGGGAATTTTACTGATAAAATAATTAAGCAAAAACTCATGAGAATATTGAAGACATCTGGTGGTCTGGCTCATGGTAGGGGAATAACTGATAGCATTGTGACCAAATGGGTTTTTGTAACTCCAAGTTGTGTTCCTATCTGCAATGCACTGGAAAACTTGTGTTGTGTTCATAGCAGCACATCAGACCAGCATACTGATTTACGTGCATCCATAACAGCACGTGATAGTCAGGATTGTGAAACTTTCAATAATTGGCTTTCTACACATCATACACATCTACAGATCATTGGAATTCCAATGATCTGAAACTCGAGAAATGCCAGTGGTCGCTGGCAGTTTTAACTCAAAGGTTGGTCTACTGTGTTTTGGCTCCGCGACTAATATTTTTCATAAATTAATTTCGCGATAAACATTGATGCACCGCATCTGAATACCAAAAAATATAGTTCTTCTGTTGTTCTACTAATTATATGGATGACATGCATTACGATGGAACGTTCTATAATAGCAATTTAATGCAAATTACTCGCCTCGAGTAGCAAAGCTTAATATATTTTTTTCATGTATATTGTGGTATGTAAAATTTGGGCGATGTTCACACTGTTTTCTAAGACAGTACTGCTGCGTCTGGCAAACGCTTGTCAAAATACAATAAGCAATGCCTTGGAAAAACGAAGAATAAAGAATGCCAAAATCGGCTTGTTGCTGCGACAATGTAGGTTATAATTGTGGAGGCGACACGCCGCGGCGGGGAGTGGTGGCGGGGAGATTGTGGCGGGGAGATTGAATCAAAACATTGCCACTTCACGCGTCGACTCATTGCACTTCCAGGCTTTCTATCTGATTGATACACAATAATAACAGGAAAATATGACTGCCTAGGTATAGATAACTTCTAAACATACGTTATTGACTATATAATATCATAGAGTAGCATTTACCTCGCCTCCTCAACTATAACCTCCTTGGTTATTTGGTTATATACAATGTTTTACAGAATCAGGCTTCTATACAATATACATATAGAAGAAAATCGTTCTCAATATTATACTTTTGTGTTTTAAGTGCAGTGGAATAAGCCCATATTTTGTTTTCCTGTAGACGAACTTATTATAAAAAAAGTGAGTTAAAACTGCCAGCGACCCCTGGCATTTTGGGTTCCAGTTCTCTCGAATTGGTGTAGATGGACTACAGTGTACTCTTTTGAGGTCATTTATGCTAATTCATAGACCACTGTATACCTGGACTGTTCACGCGACAATGTTTTGAATTGCGGGGCTGCATAGGGGCCTGCGGGGCGCCCGACAAAGAGATATGGTGGTCTATGGACTATCATATAGACTGGTTTATCAGTATATATGATATACTGTAATCTTCGTAAATGTTTGTTCTATAATATTATCAAATAAAAAACAGTAAAACACGCTAAATAAATGCCATTACGAGACTATGAAGAAATATGCATGAACTTAATATTCACTTAACTCTTCGCCATTTAAAACTTTGCGCGTCAACTTTTATCATGAAGGGTATCAATAGAAGTACAATTTTATTAGCTTTTCATTGATGTATTTCGTTATCTGATAAATTAATTAGAACCATGCATAAATTAGCGTTAAATAAATGAATAAAATCATCAATCAGGTAATTTTCCCGATTGATGATGTTATTTATTTACTTATATTTTTCGTTTTCTGATAAATGAATTAGTACCATGTATAAATTAGCGTTGACTAAATAAATATCCTCGTCAATCGGGAAAATTACCCGATTGATGATTTTATTTAGTTAGTTAACGCTAATATATGCATGGTTCTAATTCATTTATCAGATAACAAAATATAGCAATGGGAAGCTAATAAAATTGCGCTTCTATTGATACCCTTCATGATAAAAGTTGACGCGCAAAGATTTAAATGGCGAAGAGTTGAAGTGAATATTTCACTCTTTCACTCTCATATTTTAATTCATGCATATTTCTTCATATTCTCGTAATGGCATTTCTTTAGCGTGTTTTACTGTTTTTTATTTGATAATACTATAGAACAAACATTTACGAAGATTACAGTATATCATATATACTGATAAACCAGTCTATATGATCCGTATATATATTATATATATATGAATCCGAGCGGCCCTCCGACTTCAGGCCCCTGCGCGACAGGCCGATATTCCGTGCGCAGTCCAGGTATACAGTGGTCTATGACTAATTGTATTAGCAAATGTCGTTGAGGAGTGGCACATTTTTCTCGTTATATATGCCTTTCCCAGAAAACTCAGGAGCCAGCTCTGAAACACAAGAGGCCAGCTCTGAAACACAACAGCTTCACACTACTACTACTACTCCTCCTCCTACTTCTCCCACAAGTACACCTACTTTACCAAATATGGCTACTCCATCAGTGCCAACTATTAAACTTCTCCACCAGGATTCTTCCATAACTAGATTTTCGGGGGAGGAAGAGTCCCACCCAGCACTGTCATTTATACAACAGTGTGAAGATGTCATGCAGAATAGTAATGTAGCTTCAGGAAGTGAAAAGATTTCTTTTATTAGATCTCAATTGAAGCCTGGGTCATTAGCTAGCGACATGATGTGCGCGTCAGGCCTGGATGGAAAAACGTTAAACTATGAGTATGAGGTATTTAGGAGGAATTTTTTGAAGATATTTGGGGTGGCTCAGCATAATGACTCCTTGCAGTGGTCTTTTACGTATGCTGAAACATTGACCACACAGTTGGGTAGTGCTGGCAGGTTGAGAGGTCAGACACGTGCTGCTAATATAGCTTCAGAAGCTATGGAGACTTTAAATCTAGCTCAATGGTTTGAAAGTGGTCAGTTGTCAGTAGAGATATTTAAACTGATTCTAGAATTTCAGTATTATATCACCTTTTTGACTCCACAAGAGCGTCGTATCGCTTCATCTCTTGATTTTAAGCCAGGTGATAACCTTCTAGAATTCTCTACTAAAATCACTAAGAGACTACGTGAAATGCCTAAAAGTCCATTTTCACATAATGAGTCGGTGGCCCCGGTGTCGAGGGAATTTCAAAGTCATTCATCCTTACCGCCTCCTACACCACCACCTCTTCCACCTCCAGTTCCAGGGTTTTCTACTCGTGCACCCAAGCAATGTTACTATTGTGGAAAGCAAGGTCATACTGATAATCACTGCTATCAGAAAAAGAGGGAAACGAAATCTGTTCAGAAAAGTAGCAATATGCAGGTTGCTCAACAGAGACAATACTTGCCTTCTCGCCCTCCGCCAGCACGTTTTGCATCTCCTGCACGACCACAACAGCCTCGTATGCAGTTCCGCCCTCCGCCAAAATATTGTGTAATTCACGAGCGTGGAAACCATTCAACAGAGGAATGTTGGTTGGTTCTGAGATTGAAAGCGACTCAGATGATAGCAGTTGGCAATGGAAATGGATATCAGCAGTCGGGGGAAGATTCGCGCAGGGTTCAAAGAAACCCAGATTAGTTTCAGACACAAAGTCACAGACACAGCTTTGCATAGTCCCGTCTATTATAGCTGCTTGTCTTTCTATGATGACAATTCAGTGTTTCACTCGAGACAGTTCTATTGCTCTTGGAGTGGACACAGGTGCTTCATGTAATATTCTTAGTGAGTGTGCTTATGTAAATTTAAACAAGTCATATCATTTTCCCTTGTTACCCTCTACAGCCACTCTACAAAGTGTTCAAGGTCTCACACTAGAGGTGATGGGCACTGTGACCCTTCCTCTATGCCTTGCTCCTAATTATAAAGTTTTAAACATACAGTTTATAGTAACCCCAAGTTTTGTTTTAAAATGTGATGGTCTTTTGGGTTTAGAATCACTTGCTATCCATCACATTGATGTAATTCCACAGCACCAAGCAATTTCATTAGATGGCGTTCTCTTCCCCGCAATGACAAGTCCAGCTCCATTGCTTAATACCCCTCTGATTTTTCCAAACAGTGACCAGCAAGCCGCTTCTGCTAGTATAGGCCATGACTGCTTTACTAGTGGGGAAACGAAACGTTCAGTTTCCCCTGCAGGTTCGTTGGTGTCCGCTGTTGTCATAGGAGACCAATATATTGGCTCCTCGAGTTCTGTTCGACTTGCGGTGAGAGTCCAAGAGGCTCCTGTCGGCAGTTATTTGGTGTCTATACCTGACACTATCCGTGTAAGTCGCTTAGCGCTTGAGGGAACGCTTTCCGCGGTACGCGATGATCACATAAGCGACGCAGTTGTCACAAATGTTACAGGGTCACCTATAACTCTGAAAAATGGGGTTTTGTTATGCAGCTTTGAGAGACAAAATAGTTTGACCTTGATGGATCCTTCACACGTTCTTGCAGCAGTCCCTAAGAAGACGAATGTTAGTGAGGACCAGGCAGACATAGTCCAGCAGCTAACACCTTACGTACAGGTACTGGATTTTCCTGAGGCTAAGCCTGAGCTTCTCGCTTTGCTCGCGACACACAGGCCTGCTCTTGCCTTACCTGGGGAACCCTTAGGAGTAACAGACAAATCACGCATAACATTGTGCTCACACCTGATGCACAGCCTTCGTATGTACCTTCTTATCGTATGCCTCATAGCCAAAGAGCTGTGGTACAGGGCATGATAACGGACATGTTGGATGAAGGAATAATACAGGAGTCTTATTCTCCTTGGAACTCACCTTTGTTATTGGTGAAGAAAAGTGATGGTACTTATCGGCCTGTGCTCGACTTCAGGAAAGTTAACAATTTAACTGTACCGGATCACTATCCACTCCCTGTTTTGAGAGACCTGTTGCAGTCTATAGGGAAGGATAATACAGTTTTTACCAGTTTGGACCTCAAGTCTGGTTTCTGGCAGATTCCGTTAAAAGAGAAATCTCGGGAAATAACTGCCTTCTCAACAAATAATGCTCATCATGAATGGCTGAGATGTCTATGGGTTGAGGAACTCACCTCTACATGCCAACGTCTAGTAAACAACTTGTTTCACGGCATCATAGGTGATGGTTTGTTCGTCTACATGGACGACCTCATACTTGTCTCCAAAGACTTATCCAGTCACTTTGAGAAACTGCCTTGTGTTTCAGAAACTTACTGAGGCTGCCTTAAACTTAACGTGCGCAAATGCAGTTTTTCTCAAGTCACGCATTACTTTTTAGGCCATGCTGTCGGCAAGGATGGAATCCACACGTTGGATTGTAAAATCAAAGCCGTCAAGAATTTCCCAACCCTACCACCACTGAAAGGTACGGTCTTTCCTGGGTTGTCGGGTTACTATCGTGCTTTGTGAAGAGCTATGCTTCGATGCTAGTCCTCTGACACGACTCTGAAAAAGGACGTTCCTTTCGCTTGGAATGGTCCCCAACCACAAAGTTTTGATACTTTGAAACAGGCACTTACACATGCGCCAATTCTTACATTTCCTGACTACCATATGCCTTTCACTCTTGTGACAGATGCTTCGGCACTAGGCATGGGAGCGGTTTTGATGCAAACAGTTGAAGGGAAACGCCCTCATGTTGTTGCATATGCCAGTAGAGTGCTTAATGATGTAGAGTCACGGTACTCAGTAACTCAACTTGAAGCTCTAGCTGTGGTGTGGGCTCTTAAGCACTTTAAGGAAATTATCTATGGTTATCCCATTACAGTTCACACGGATCACACTGCGGTGCTGAATCTCTTTAAAGGGAAAAACCTTTATGGCCGTGTGGCCCGGTGGTTCATCACCATTCAGGAATTTGATCCTACTACCAAATATATACCTGGAAATAAAAATCATGTTGCAGACGCACTTTCAGGCAACATTCCAGTAGCAGTGCTCTCAGACGCTTCAAGTTTCTCAAAACTAGCGAAAAATACATCCACATTCCCCTCTTCAAACTTGGGAATTTGTGAAATCCACTTATCGACATCAAGTTGCTCTTCAGACACTTCAAATATCTCTCTACAAGACTTATCGAATGCTCAACGCCAAGATCCTGTGTGGTCAAAAGTGATTTATGCACTAGAGTCTGGAGATGAATCTTTATTGCCTAAATTGTCAGTTCCACTTTTACAGTTTTCAATAGTTGAGGAAGTTCTTTGTCGTAAGGTCACTATGGACGAGAACACGGTTACTCAACTAGTTATTCCTACCAGTCTAGTGGAAACTGCTTTAAAAAGCATTCATGACATGCCTCAAGCAGGACATCCAGGTAGAGACAGAACCTTGTCCGCTGCACGTCGTAAGTTTTATTGGCCTACCATGCGCATCGATGCAGAGAAACATGTAACCAATTGTCGTTCATGTGCACAAACCAAGGGTAATACGAAAACTGCTCCTATCCTTGAATATCCTTTACCTGAGTCGTCCTTTGACACCGTAGGCATCGACTTATTGCAGCTTCCTCGAGGTCATCAAGGGTCACCATATGTACTAGTATGTGTAGATCACTTCACACGTTTTGTCATTATAGCTCCCTTGCCTAACAAGTCTGCTATAACTGTAGCTCATGCTCTAGTTTCAAATTTAATTTGCCCCTACACAACTCCTAGAGTGCTGATTTAAGATAATGGCCCTGAATTTGCTAATCAAATTCTTCATAACATCTGTGAGCAGTTCAAGATTAAGCAAACTTTCATTACTGCTTATCACCCTGCGAGCAATGGGTTAGTAGAAAGGACTAATAAGAAGATTCTTGATGTCCTTCGCCATTATGCTGGCGAGTTTCATGACTCTTGGGAGGACTGGCTACCTCATGTAGCGGCTTCGATAAATGGTTCAGTAAATTCCTCTACAGGAAAGACTCCACATTTCATTTTGTATGGTGTCGACAAGCGACTACCTTATGATGTGCTTTTGCAATCTCCTGTCCCTGTCTACTCAGTGGACGATTGTGCTAAAATTCAACTAAGATCCTTTCAGATCATTCACAGATCAGTTCGGGGAAAACTTAAGGCTTCTCGTCAGGAGATGATGCGTAGACAGCATAGTAAGGCTTGTCCTGTTGCAATTTCATAGGTGATTTTGTTATGAAACGTTCTCCTGAACGCCAAAATAAGTTGTGTTCTAAATTTTCAGGACCTTATTTGGTCACAAGTAAAGTTCATGGGAATAAATTCATACTTCTTGATCAAACTCATAATACTACAGACGTAGTACATGTTGATAGGCTAAAGAGAGTCAAGCTGACCTCTCATGCACTGACCAAGCCCACAACTTAGGTCAACAGGCCTTAATTTTCTCATGTTTTATTATTAGCATTATGTTAGTATTACAGTATTATTAATATTATTTTTGCTAGTATTTTATTTTTAAGTTTACATTCATATTTTTGTATATGTATTTTGATGATGAAACCTTGGTTCCTCGGGCCAAGAAGAATTATGACTGTGAGGACACAGTGAGGTGTGGCCGAGCGATGTGTTAGTGTAATTAACACATGTTGTGTAGACTTATCATTAAGGACGTTATAAGCAATATGTTAAACCCTAATTGGTAACCGAGTTGTAAGGGCGCGGGAGACAGAGTGTCTTCCCGCGAGAATGCCAAAAGCCAGTGTATCGGGGACCCAGGGCACGGAGCAGACGCTCAGTGTCTACACTGTGAATTATACCATCAAACAAACACCAGTGTCTCCATCCACCTTATTGCAACTGCATATAGGGAGTGCCTAGTGGCCCCCGGTATAATGCTGTTATAACCTGTTCTCCGTCTGCGTGTGCGACGAAGAAACTCCTGTGACAGCGTGAGCCTAAATCGAAGATAACGTCAGAGAAAACGGGATCTTCACCTAAGACCACAGGTGTCACTATAAGAATCCAGCCTGCGCCACCAACGGGCGAGTTCAACCAACATCATCAAGACCTCTATAAGCGTAGAGGCGCTATAGGCTCCAACACAAAAAAACAAAAACAACAACAACAACAACAACAACCTATGTGACACATGTTCTTAATCATTATGGTAAGGGCTCAACAATCATACTTGATGGATACGACTTCACCATGTCAACAAAAGCAGTAAAAAAACACAAAAGAACAATCCAAAATGCATTTCCAGATATTATATTTGAGGTGGACATGGTGCCTACCCCCTCCCAAACGTCATTCCTGGCAAACACTAAGTAAGAACAATCAGTGGTTGATTGGTAAACTCATGACAAAATTTGAGTCTAATGGTGATGCCTGTAAGCTGAGCACTGCAGATGCAGATTATATCATTGTAGCCACATCACTGACGGCAGCAGCTGGTGACCATGAAAGACCAGTTGTAGTTGTTAGGAATGATACCGATTTGCTGGTGATGCTCACTGCCCAGGCAACTAGAGATATTAATATTTTCATGATGTTTGAATGTGATTCACCATCAGTTTACAGCAAAAATACTATTTAACAGGCCATCAGTCCAAATCTTAAAACCCATCTCATGTTCATACATGCTATCAATGGCGCCGAGAGAATTGAAATGTGCTTGGACAGGACTAGTTTGGGGCCCCCATTCCTGCAGTAGGTAAAGGTTGAGGTGGGGGCCATACGTATAGGTGACCAGAGTTCCATAGAGTTCCATAGTGCGTCGTCTGCTAGTCGTCAGGAGTGTTTTGGAAACTCGGGGAATCTGCAGATCTTGATTGCGGATTATCTAAAAACGGCTGAATGGATGCAAAAAGTTACAACATATTGTTGATATATTCGATAGTGGCTATATTTTGACTGCATTAAATCAGGAATAATTAAATGTTCTGGACGATTACCTTAAACTTTCTCTCACCCTTCATGCCTTCCCTCACACCTGATACACCCTCCCTCACACCCTTCATATCCTTCCATCACACCTCTTAAACTTAACCTTTCATCCCTCATTCCTTCACCCCTTTCATAATTTTGGCAAATATTACATTTAACACAACATACAGATTCAACATATTATAATCCTTCGAAATCAATAGTAAAAGTAAAATCATAATACAATAGATCAAGACTACATACATAATACATATATAGCACACTAGCCGCAAAGCCGCCCTCCGGGCGGACTTTTTGGCTAGCTCCTGCGGAGGGAGGGCTACTGGTGGACCTTCGGCCCACCACCTGTGTTTGGTGGGACTTCGGCCCACCAAACACAGACTCTCCAGATAGCCCCTTCTAGCTTTCCTGAAATCATGAAACCCATTCACTCACCCATTACTCATCACCCCCCACCCATTCACTCACCCATTACCCATCACCCCCACCCATTCACTCACCCATTACCCATCACTCCCCATCTATTCCCTCACCCATCACCCCCACCCATTCACTCACCCATTACCCATCCCCACACACCCATTCACTCACCCATTACCCATCACCCCCACCCATTCACTCACCCATTACCCATCACTCCCTATCTATTCCCTCACCCATCACCCCCCATCCATTCACTCACCCATTACCCATCACCACACACCCATTCACTCACCCATTACCCATCACCCCCACCCATTCACTCACCCATTACCCATCACCACACACCCATTCACTCACCCATTACCCATCACTCCCCATCTATTCCCTCACCCATCACCCATCACCCCCCACCCATTCACTCACCCATCACCCCACACCCATTACCCATCACCCCACCCATTCACTCACCCATTACCCATCACCCTACATCAAGGTTTCCTCAATTCTCGCAACCCACTTTTTTTGCACAATTCTCGCTAATAGGCTGCTAAAAAGTAAAATTAAAAAATATCGGATCATCTCATAAGTAGGCTTAAAACCTTCCCCTGGTCAACCCGGTTCCAAAAATGTGCCATATGATGGGATTTCGGCCACGGGGGGCGGAACCTATACCACACACACAGGCAGACAGACAGACAGACAGACACACTTTCGATTTTATTAATATAGATTCATTTGACAAACAATGGCGCTTTCCTTGCTTTCCTCTTGGCAAAAATATGAAGCACAACATCAAAATCAAGAGGTCATGTAAGTTGAGACTCAATCTAGCCAAATCCACAAGTCGTGCTTGGGTCATTGTTGCTCGTAGACAATTTTTTTTTATCAGCTTGAGTTTGCTGAATGCGCGCTCTGCAGAGGCGACAGTGGCAGGGATTTTTAACAGAATGCGCAGGCTGACAGATACATTTGGGGAGAGCCCTTCTAGTCTGCACTCTGTCAAGCAATTCAAAAGCTGCAATAGGCTTAGTTGGTTCTGCCCATAATTTGAGCGATGAACTGTTTGTAGGTGCTTCATTTCCACCATGAAATCATGACTGATATCGGCAGGATACTTATCTGCCGGTGATTTAAGTGAGCTCCTTTGCTGATATTGTTAGGTACTTCCAGAGGAAACTGAAGTTTTCAGAAATATTCTTGGCAGCTTTGAATGTAACAAACAGTCAGTGAGCCAATTAATTATTCATAATATATATATAACGCAGACTTTCTGAAATAATCTTCTTCAGGTGACTCATCTGCTTCACTTTGTTCTGATAAATCTGAACTGCTGTTCATTTACCATCATCATGAAATCTGCTTTTGCGTTTAGGTCCAGCTACTTTACCACGACTGCGATACAGTTTCACCTTGATGTCCAGGTTTGAAGCAACTAGCTTTGCTTCATTCCACATAGCTTTTTTAGTTATTTCGGAGACCTGTCAGTTCTACAAACAAGCCCTCTATGTTTGATGGGTCTTTTGGGCCCATCAAAGCCTCAATGGGCTCCCGCAAAACCCTATGGGCCCCCCCAGAACACCATGGGCCCCGGGGCAAATGCCCCGGCAGACCCCCCATCTCGGTGGGCCTGCATGCTATAACAGGTTGTGATAATGTTTCAGCCTTATACAATGTAGGTAAGAGGAAGGCAGTGTCCATTATTGAAGGCAGGCACGAATGGGGAATACTGGATGTGTTTTATCAGCCTTCTTCAAGTCATGAAGAGGTGGCAACAGTTGGGGAACATTTTTTGCTAAAACTGTATGGGGCAGTTCAGTCCACCTCTCTCGATATGCTTCCGTATGTATTGTACATGAGGCATCTTTGGTAGAAAATGTGTGTACTCAAGTGGAGTCAAGTTAGAGAGCCTGCCACCAACATCAGCTGTCGCCAAATATCATTCATATCGGGCCTACTTAGCAGTGTAGTAGTGGTCTGGAAAATGAGCTGGCACCTACTGAATGGGGATGGAAAGTAAAAGATGGCAAGTTACTTGCAGTTGAAACAGACCGACCTGTGGCACCTGATCGGATTTTGCGAATTATCTCTGGCAGCTGCAAAGTAGAATGTGGAAAAAAGATGCAGTTGTTACAGAACTGGGCTATTTTGAACTGAAATGTGTTCCTCGTGTTTTGGGAGGACGCGTAAAAACAGCCAAACCATAGATTTAGATGAGGGTACAAACTAGAATTGTGTTGTAAACTTTATGGCGTGAATGTATTAGCATCTGGTAACTGGCAGACTTGAACAATGGTTTCTTTGTTGTATTATTTGCTTTTTTATATCTATATATATAAATCTAAAAATTTGTCTGTCTGTCTGTTCGTTATAGACTCGGCTACAGAAGGCCAAAACCCCATATGCCGCACATATTTGGAATCCTCATGACCCAGCGAAGAACATAGGCTATGTTTCGATGGGCGTGGCCGACCCTGGTGGGCGTGGCCAGCAAAAACAAACTAAAAACGGCTGTGGCTCGGCTACAAATGGCCAAAACCCCACATGTTGCACAATTTGGAATCCTCATGACCCAGCGCAGAACATAGGCTTTGTTTTTGATGGGCGTGGCCGACCCTGGTGGGCGTGGCCAGCGAAAACAACCTAAAAACGGCTGTGGCTCGGCTACAGATGGCCAAAACCACACATGCCGCACATATTTGGAATCCTCATGACCTAGTGGATAACATAGGCTATGTTTTGATGGGCGTTGACGAACCTGGTGGGCGTGGCCAGCAGAAACAACCTAAAAACGGCTGTGGCTCGGCTACAGATGGCCAAAACCCCATATGCTGCACATATTTGGAATCCTCATGACCCATTGGAGAACATAGGCCATGTTTTGATGGGCGTGGTTGACCCTGGTGGGCGTGGCTAGCAAAAATAACATAAAAACGGCTGTGGCTCGGCTACAGATGGCCAAAACCCCACAAGCTGCACATATTTGGAATTTTCATGACCCAGCGGAGAACATAGGCTATGTTTCGATGGGCGTGGCCGACCCTGGTGGGCGTGGCCAGCGAAAACAACCTAAAAATGGCTGTGGCTCGGCTACAGATGGCCAAAACCCCACATGCTGCACATATTTGGAATCCCCATGACCCAGCAAAGAACATAGGTTATGTTTCGATGGGCGTGGCCGAACCTGGTGGGCGTGGCCAGCAAAAACAACCTAAAAACGGCTGTGGCTGCTTGAGCTGCATGAACATTTTCTCTAGAATTCATACTAGAGAGAATGAACATTTTATGGGGATACTATTATTAAATATAGTAAATCAAATTATTTTAATTGTCAGACATGACACTGTTTTTCTCACTTCCTTCACTAATTTCGGTTCAAAACCGAAACAAAACTGTGGGCCTGCGGCCCCAGATCGGGCCGCAGGCCCACAGCCTTCCGCAGGAGCTAGGAGAAAGGTGCCCGGAGGGCACCCTTTCTGCTACTTGATATATATATATGCTGTATGGATATGTCTTGGAAACTTGGAAAGTTTTAAATACATTTGTAGCGCAGTCCATAATGATTGCGGGTCGCATCAAGAAGTATTACAGCGGATTGGCTTAGCCAACGGTGTTATGGACTCGCTCAGCACGAGTATTTGGCTGTGTCGCTACCTGTGCAGAAGGACAAAGATCTTCAAGTCGCTTGTGATCCCTGTCTTACTCTATGTATGTGAAACATGGACACTAAATAGCGACTTGAAGAGGCAAATCGATGCCGTTGGTAATAAGTGTCTTCACAGAATCATGGAGTATCGCTGGGATGATTAAATGTCAAACCAGCGATTGCACCGTGAGACTGAATCGAGGCCTTTTACCTGAATAGTCCGTCAACGCCAACTACGGCTATATGGGCATGTGGCACGCTAACCTGAAACCGATCCTTCCCACCAAGTTGTATATATAAGAGACAGTCCGGCTTTGAGGAGGCCAAGGGGGCGCCCACAAGTCTCGTGGATTGGGCAATTGATGTTTCCTGTCGAAAGTTGCTTGTTATGGCAAAGATTCTGCATGGGGATTCACGCGTGGTGACCCCCGCCAGTGGCGTCGTAGGGTGGGCGAGGCGACGCGCCCCCTGGTGTATGACCCAATGATTGATTGATTGAAATGAAAATATTGGTACTATGTAGCATTCAGGGGGGGCGGTGGCCGAGTGGTTAGCATCATGGAGTTGTGAGCTTAATGTCCCGAGTTCGAATCATGCCGTGGGCAAGTCTTTCGACCTTCTTTAATGCGGTCGACAAGAGCCTGGTAGGGTAGCAGAAGGTCCCGAGTTCAAATACCACCAAGAAGCAAATGTCAAATCCATCGTCGAGTGGCTAAAGAAACCCGCATGCAGCTATACCTGTTCTTGCGACTGCGAGTGCGACGATGGAAACACCAGGTGGCAGCATGAGCCTGACTGAATATCCGAATATCACCTAAGACCACAGGTGTTACTATTAAAATCAAGCCTGCGCAACCAACGGGCAAAAGTAACCGAAATCACGACTCGCCAGAATGTGCAGGGCCAACCACCTGAGCCCTCAAAAGAAAAAATAGCCTACAGGCGCTATAGCCACCAACGAAAAATATAAATAT